>PVKN010006660.1:0-28051 GCA_004027915.1 Capromys pilorides
GTACATATAGTACAGAATTTTAAAACAAGAATAAAAACATGTAACGCAATGGTTGTATTACATATTTTCATCATCAAATCTGTTTAGATTAATAGATATGGGTATATAAGATTGGTCAAATAATTAAACATTAACACTTTCAATAAATTGTAATTTTTTAATTTAATTTAATTTTATTTTTGTTTGTTTGTTTTTGCAGAACCAGGGATTGAACTCAGGTCCTTGCACTTACCAGGCAAGTGTTTATTCTACTGAGGTATCTCCCCAGCCCCTTATTTTTTATTTTTTAACTGTATTTATGTATGTATGTATGTATGTTATGTTATGGCCAGCTCAGCCTGCCCTGGGGGTGAAACTGGTGCAGCACATGGTGCCGGGGATCAAACCACAGTCCCTGCCATTGCCCAAGCTTGCCTAAGCAGGTGCTTTAGACTGCTGTGCTATGTCACTGGCCCCAGAAGTTTTTTTTTTTTTTTTACTTTATGTTATGGCTGCCTCAGCCTGTCCTGGGGTGGGGCTGGCACAGCATGTGGTGCCAGGGATCGAACTGTGATCCCTGCTGTTGCCTAAGCTTGCCTTTAGCCTTTAGCCTTTAGCAGGCATTTTAGACCGCTGAGCTATCTCGCCAGCCCCCAGAAGTTGTTTTAATATGATAAAAAACAGTGGTCAACTGATTAAGGAATCTATCACTTGAGAAGTATTGGGTACTTGTACTCTAAGAAAGGCTAACAATTGAAATAGGAACAGTATTCAGCCAATAAGGGAGTGGCCCTAGTTTTGTCTCAGATACAGATTTAATTACCAGGTGGGCCAGGTGAGGTAGCACATGCCTGTAAACTTTGCACTTGGGCAGCTGAGGCAGGAGGATCCACATGAGTTCAAGACCAGCCTGGGCTACATAGTGAGTTTGAGGTCAGCCTGAAATGCATAACAAGACTCTTTCTCATTCCCCCCCACCTGCACCCCCCAAAAAAAAGGGAAAGGAAAAGGAAAGAAGAAAGGCAGAAAGAAATAAATCACCAGTTGGTCTCCTCTGGAGTGAATGGGAATGTGGCTCAGTGGCACAGCACCTGTCTATCAAACTCAAGGTCCTGAATTCAGTTCCTAGTACTTCCTCCCCAAAACCCCCAAACCCCTCAAGTGAATGGAGTTACTGCTTTGTAATCACAAAGTAATTACAATAAGAGGATCTCACCACTGAATTCCTGCTGTCAGAAGACTTAACTAATTCCATAAGCTGAATTTATACACAGAGGGAATTCAGGTCATTGGGGAGAATAAGACAATTATTTGTTGTCTTCATTAATACTCTGAAATAAAATGAGTTATAGGCTAATGAAATGATTATCAATTTCAGCTGAAAACAAGGAGGAGAAACTGGGGAAAAAGCTGTTCCATCTGGGGAAAAATAACTTGAAATGAAGCCTTTTAATAGTAGGCTTTTTTGAGACTGGGCATGGTGGCACACATCTGTGATCCCAGTGCTTGGGATCCTGAAAATAGTAGGATCACTACGAGTCTGATCTGCGTAGGAGACCCTGTAGACCCTATGCTAAATAAATTAAATAGATAAATAAATAAATCAAGAATTAAAAAGTAGGCTTTTAAAAATTGGTTCATGGTTCCAAAGTAAATCCTGAAGGGATTTGGCTGACCTTGAGAGATACAAAAATTACCTATTTTGCTATACAGGTTGTGCTTAAACTTGCCCTTAACCACCCAGCAGAAAAGTTTAACCACAAGGCATAAAATGAAAAGCTAGATGAGAATACTGAGCTGTAAAAGGCTTAAATCAACAGCTTCCAACACTGCCAGTTTTACCAATAACTAACAGGAAGACACTGTGATTATTGAATGTTGGATTATGTATACAACTACTTTCTCTTAGTTCAATGAGAAGAAATTTGGTTGTACCAATAATGATTTGAAAAATTATAACACCTACACCCTGGGCTCTGTATAACCAATAGGAGGGCAACAATATGCATTGTATTAAATGTTGAAATGTACTACTAAGGTGTTTTGAAACTGTCACATTGTTACACATTGTTATTTCTTATTAAAAGTAATAAAAAGAAAAAAAATAAAAAATAAAATGCTGCAAACTATTACAAAAAAATAAAAAAATAATAAAAGAAATTGATTTCTTGAAAGCATTGGGAACAGAAGAAGGCCAAGTTTGCTGCGAAGCACTGAAACAGTGGGATGCTGCAGCAGGGACCTTGCAGCTTCCAGACCGTGCTCCCCAACTCCTATTGCGTCCGCCAAAATCACATTGCTGCCTCGTTGTTTGCTGGCTGCTTGCTGATACGTTTCTCCAGTCTTTTCCTGCCCTCTCTGTGTCAGACCCACATTTCTGGTGTCTCATTTCTCTGAGCGCACACACTCCTCTGTGCCACATAAACCCTTCTCTGCCTCTTATGGATGCTTCCTGGAAATTTCTTTTCTTTTTTTAAAAATAAATATATAAAAAAATTTAAAAAAATAAAAATAAATATGTAACTATTTGTTTTGAATCTTAACTAGTTTTAAAATTATAAGCAATCTATTGAATCATGTTATGCATCAATAGTCAGTAAAACCCTTAATTTGGAAACTGTATAGAATTTTTTTTTAAATTTTTTAAATTTTATTTGTTTGTTTCTTTATTTACTTATTTTATGGCTGGCTCAGCCTGCCCTGGTGGTGGGGCTGGCGCAGCATGTGGTGCTGGGGATCGAACCGCAGTCCCTGCAGTTGCCTGAGCCCTCCTAAGCAGGTGCTTTAGACCACTGAACCATCTCGCCGGCCCCTAAAGCTGTATAGAATTTAAACTGAAGAAATTCTTTTCCTGTGACTAGCATACGTGAATTTGCAAACTTATTCTACAATGGGGTGGGCTAGGTTCCTCATCTCAGCTTTGGGACCCTCTTTGATCCGGTGACAGTCACAAAGGGGAAAGGGCATTTCCAAGCAGTGGCCAATAGCCTGCCCCTTTCCCTGTCCCTGAGTGCCAACTGTAGGCATGGGTGGCTTTTCTAGCCCGGTGATGTGCCCCTGTGCCTGCAAAAACAGGAAAGGTGGGCGTTTTACATACCAAACTGATTTTTTTCCCCTGTCCTTGCACAAAGTAAATACAAATACCTTAAAGAAAAAAAGGAAGAAAGAAAGCAAGTGAAAAACTAATTACTGGAAGGTAGGCAGTGGCTTCATGCCTGCAATCTCAACATTCTGAAAGAAGCTGAAGAAGAACTAAAGTTCAAGCTCAGCCTTGGCAATTTAGTGGCTTAGTAAGATCCTGTCTCACAAATTAAAAGGAAGAATCAGGAAGGCACTGAGCTCAAACTGGAGCAAGGTCAGAGGATGCTGGTGGCACCTTGATTTAAAAAAAAAAATTCACGGTCTATGGACTTGTGCAGCTAAGAAAGGTGTGAGCCAGAAGGTCTGGATCCAGTTCACAGAAATGGGATGCCGGTCATCAACAGTGAAAAAGCAGAAGCAAGAGAAAAAAAAAAATCACCTCAGACAATCACCTTCCAGAAGGTCTTCAGATAGTGGGACATACAGCTGAAAGAAAGTGGAAGGAGATCAAGATCAGAGCCAAGATCTTGGTCCAGAGCTCCTTCATATGATAAGAGATCCAGGCATGAGTTGAGCAGGAGCTCTTCTTGGGGCTGCAAAAGAAAACAAAGTTGAAGTCATTCAAGGGGCCAAGGGAAATTTTACAAAGCCCAGAGGTCTAGGTCAAGGCCCTGCCTGCATTCCTAGAGTTGAAGAAGTGAGAGATGTATTTGGTCTGTGGGATAAAGATTGGTATAATGGCAGAGACAGAAAAAAGAGCAAAGGAGAAAGACAAAGGAAAGCACAAGGAAATACACATCTGGAAATGTCAAAGCTGGATGGGACATCTGCTGCCAACTGAATGAAGCCAGAGCACACCTGGTGTAGTGGATTTCTAACAGGTGGTCAGCTTGCTACACCCAGCTGAATTAAACTAGCGTGGTGCTGGCTGCGGGAGGCCTACCTGAGGTTGTTGCCAGCAGCATAATGGCAGAACAGGAGAAGCTGCTAGAATGCTGTTAGGAATGCTGTCTAGAGAGGCTGTTGGAGCTGTTGGAAGCTGCTAGGTCTCTTGCGTTCTTCTGCTGGAGGACTTTGTCATGCTGGCTTTCCCAGTGAACTTTGGAGGACCGAAGTGTCCTCATCTTGAGCATCAGTTTCTGGCTGCAGAGGGGATGACGGTGCACTGTTCAGCCTCATGAGGCTTGTCACATTGGCTTTCCCAGAGGTGACTCAGCTTTCCTCATTGCTGGAGGAGCTTGGGACCTCACTGTTGCTGAGGCTGGCTGTGGTACTCTTGGGGGAGCTCTAGTGCTTACCTTGAGCGTTGCTTCCTAGCTCCAGCTCAGATCGCTCAGCCTGCTAGCACAGAGCCTTCATCCCACTGGCATGGACTTTCTAGCTTCTGCCACTGACCTTAGGGTCTTTCTAGCACAGACCCATGAAGCAGACCTGTGAGAAACTTTGTTGTGGGCTCTATGCCTTCAGTTGGACTGGTAGAAGGCATTGTTAAGAACTGTAGGTCCTCAGCTGGGTTCTTTTAATATTTAGTGTGAGGATAGATTTCCTGCACTCGTAGTATGTGATTCTAGGGTGATTCATTATAAAATGTGTCCAGTACCATATTGTTCACTTGGCAAAAACTCCAAACCATGACATCTGATTCTTTTTTTTCCCCTTTACTTACTTATTTATTTATTTATTTATTTTTTTCCTTTTTCTTTCTACAGGGTTTCACTACACAACCCATAGTGCTCCACCTGTTTCCTGCCTCCCGAGTGCTGGGATTACAGGTGCACACCACCGCACTGGGACTCCATCGCCAGCTCAGCATGCTCGAGAGCAGGGCCAGTGTGGCAGGCAGGGCCAGGAACCGAACCCTGGCCCCTGCGCTTCCCTAAGCAAGGGCTTAATCCGCTGAGCTATACAGCTGGCCCTGACATCTGATTCTTGAAGCTGCTATAAAAGCCAATGAAGTACGAAGACCACAATAAGAAAGAAAATTCTTTTTAAGAGCAAAAGTTGATTTGGGATCCAGACATCCAGATTTTCCAGATTACCATGGATTCAACCATAAATATGTCACTTAAGTGGGTCCCATCATTGCCCATTCAACTTTCTCAAGACATAGATCCAAAGGAGCCAGGGAAATGTCATTTTGGTTCTTGAGAGCAGTGGGCTTGGGGTGGGGGCCGACTTCTTTTCCAGCGCCAGGTGGATCAGGGACTACCGGTGCTGCCCTGATGTTGAACTTGCACGCTTCACCTCACCGGGTTCTGCTGGCATTCTGGGTTCTTTGCTTGACCAGAATGTTTGCTGAGTGAAGGAATCCCTTTCAGCAGCTTCTATTTCTCTTCCTCTTACGTGCTCTCCCCCCGCCTCACTGCTGGAGTTCTGGGACCACAGGTATGTGTCCCCGCACCTGGCTTCGAATATTTCCTTATATTACTGTCTCTGAGCTAAAGGTGCATCCTAGGGCACTACCTGATATGGCCTGCATGTTTGTTACCATGAAAATTCCTATGGTGATACCTAATCACCTGTGCAGTGGTACTGGGAGACAGGACTGTGATGAGGTGATTAGGTCATGAAGAATAGGATTTGTGTCCTCTTAACGGAGATCTGGGGTCTGCTTTCCCCCGCTCCCACCTGACGAACAGAATCAGAAGCTGTTATGGTTTGTGTCTAGTTGTCCCCCTAAAGCGTCATGCAATCATGGGGCGGGGACTTCTGGAGTTTGAGACTTGATTTGTAATCCACTGGGATTATGTGTTTTAGTGCTGATGGGACTATGGGTCTGAGTACTTCTGGGATTATGGGTGTAGCCTAAGGCAGATAGGCTGAGGCAGAGAGCCTGAATGTAATATAAAGAGAGACAGAGAGACAGAGAGACAGACTCACTTTGTTGCTCTGCTGCCCTGGTTGGTCAGTTGCCTCTGTCGCGATTGTTGCTATTCTGCTGCCATGAACTGGATGCTCTCTGCCCTGTTCCACTCAGCCTTGGGCCAGCTGAATACGGACTGAAACCTCCAGTAACTGTGGGCTAAATAAACCTTTCCTTCCTTCATTTTGAGTGTCGGGTATTTGTCCCAACAATGAGGAAAAAGTAAGACAGAAGCCATCTATAATCCAGCATGTGGGCCCTCACCTGACACTGGAACTCTGGTCCTGGACTTCTCAGCCTCAGGGGCTGTGATGAATTTCTGCTGTTTCTCCGTTTCCTAGGATACAGTATTTATTGTAGCAGCACAGTTGGAAGAAGACATTACCACAGCTTTTCCCAGTCCTCAGAAACTGCCGGGTAGTTCTTTCTTCCTCCACATTCACTCTTCACCCTCTCTCCTATTCTTGGCCCTGGGATACAGAGTGCAATGGATCCATCTGGCTTTCTATTGGGTTCCGCCAGGGGGTGGACATGAAGGTAGGAAGAGAGTCAAGTCTAAGGCCAGCTGCTTGCATGGCTGTGCAGGAGGATCGCTCCTCTTGGACTATGGCGTTGGCAGTCACTGGTGCAAGTGCAAAGGGAGTAATGGTTCTACTTGGTACGTGTAATGGCTGGATCCACATCTCGGCAGTGCCGTTCTTGACCTAACTCTCACTCAAACCTTTGGGCACAGTCTTTTGGTTGCAAGTATTGTCAAAATCAGGTGTTTGATCCTCATGGATCTGTGTTCCCAAGACTGTCACATAAGAAGGAGGACCTAAGTTTTCATTGGCTTCTTCTTCATCTTTAAGTTTTAAAAAGATACAACAGCAATATGGCCATGTCTTTTGCAGTTGGCAATTCTAGATGAATAAAAAGTTTATTTTTAATTCTTTAAAGTCACTTTTTCAGTTCAAAAATACTCTTGGCATGTGCCTTCATTTGCTAAGGCAGGATGGCCACAATCTATCTATCTATCTATCTATCTATCTATCTATCTATCTATCTATCTATCTTTGCAGTACCACGGATTGACCTTGGGACCTTGTGCTTGCCAGGCAGGCGCTTGTGCCACTGAGCTATATCCCTGGCCCACAATCAATAGTTTGGTAATATTCCATATTATGAAAATAAGATCTGGTCCCTTAAATCCTGTCTTCTCTTTCTGTAGTAATCTTGTTCCTTCAACCCTTATTCTTTCCCCATTCCTCCATCCCGTTCTTTCTTTCTTTTTTTTACACACAATACAAACGCTTTATTTTAGCAGTTGCAGCTCATCCCGTGCCACAGGCGGTAGGTGGACGTCCAGGACCCAGCAGCTGAGTTCAGCGCAACCTCCAGGCTTCCCACTCTGACTCCAGCAGGGTGAGCACGTCGCTCTCGTGCACGGGCCCCTTCACTTTGCGGACGATGGAGCGGCTTGTGTTGTCCATGAATTCCACGTGCACCTGCGTGCACTGTCCCTGTGAGCTGGTCCTGCCCAGCACCTAGGTGATGACCCTGGCCAGCTTGGCCGGGCTGCACACAACTCGTGTCCATGATGGCGATTGGGGTGGAGCCTCAATCCCTTTCTTAGTCATTTTAGATACACGCACCATGAGCACTCATCCTTTAGTTTCTTGCTAGCCTTCTCAGTTTCCTTGTCTTCTTGTCTGTCTCTTTCACCTGTTGTGAAACTTCAAACACATCTTCTTCACATTAACATATTCCCTCTCCAAGCACCTAGACATGCAACACACACAGACACTGGGCAGATGCAGGTTCACGGGCTTGGCAATCCTTTACTGTTTCCTTTCATCTCTCCCATTCTGTTCTCTTTTTTTTGTCTGTTTGAGACAGGGTCCTGCTATGCAGTTCAGGCTGGCCTTGAGCTCGCTTTTTGTAGCCCAGGCTGGTCTTGAACTCACACTGATCCTCCTGCCTGAGCCTCCCAAGTGCTAGGATTACAGGCGTGCACCACCACGACCCATTCTTTCCAGTCTCCCATCTGCATTCCACGGACCCCACTTCCATGGCAATCTTACTTCGTATTTCCCCTGGAGAGGCCGACAGCCGTCACTCCTGCATCTGCGGTCTGCATCAGCACCCACCTGCAGCTCCACACACACGGGAATGGTGAGTTTCTATGTGAGGCTCATTTGAGAGCTACAGTGCAACCTTTCCGGTCTCCTCCTCCTCGTACCTCCTTGGAATTTTTACCACTCTTTATTTCAGTGAAGTACATTATCAAAGTCCAAGTTTCATGAGTAAAAATCTGGGCATCACTGTAGATTTCCTCCTGTAACCTTTCCTGTACATTGCCAGTAAGTCTTTTCTAAACTATTTTCTAAAAACTTGGGCTTTTACCACCTCTGCTCACACCCACCGCCTCTTTTCTCTGAGTTTCTCCTTTAGAAAGATCCTCTTGCTTTCTCTTTCAGAAGATTTCTAAAGCCCAGTGACCTGCCTTCCTCTAGCGGCCAGGATCCCTGCTGGGTGGCCACACGCCTGCCAAAGCACAGTGTGAAGTCTTGCAAGGAACCAGGCGCAGAGCAGAGCGCTTGCTACTGGAAGAAAAGCCCTTCCTTGACTTATTCAGAGATCAAAGAGGCCAACCCAACTGCAGACTGCAGGAAAAAAAAAAACAACCAAACCCTGGCTCCATCACTATCAAAGCCTGATCCAGACTTTGGACCTTCAGCTCCCTGCAGGGTGACTTTAACCTCTGGTTTCCCTCGAGCCAGACCCAGGTGACTGCAAGTTCGGGCTTTCTTCCTTTGCTCCATTTTGGTGGAAGGTGGGCTGGGGGAGGGGCAAGCTTGGAACATGGGCTCATAAGTGTATCTTCCCCCTCTCTTTCCTTCTTTGCTTAGTGTGTCAAATCTCTTCCTGGTTACCATCCTCCTTTCGGCTGATCTATCCCCTATATTAAATCAGACTCTTAGTGAGAAAGGGGGCTCATGTTGTGTTGATTGGCTGGGCACTGGCTCTGGAGAAAGAGTATTGTGTAGCGCTTCCTGTTCCAGCCTGAGCGTTCTGTTGTACCAGGCCATATGCCACTGGGCAAATCGCTAAGCTTTCTTCCAGTTTGGGCTCCTACCTCTGCTGTGACCCCCCCCCGCCCCACCACACCACCACCATGGTACCCTGTAGTGTAGGCACAGACATCGTGTGAGTCTCCCCTGTCCTCCAGCAACACTGCCTTCTCATTGTTCTTTGCCCCTCAACAGTATAAGCACTGTGAGGCCTGGGATATGCTTTTTTTTTTTTTTTTTGTCTTTTTGAGACAGGGTCTCACTATACAGTTCAGGCTGGCCTTGAGTCCCTTATGTAGCCCAGGCTGGTCTCGAACTTACACTGATCCTCCTGCCTCAGCCCCCCAAGTGCTGGGATTACAGGCGTGTGCCACTCCTGGCTGGGATATGCTGTTTTCTCTCGATGCTCTTGGGGTCAGGCCTAGCTTAGGTACTTGATGAAAGCATTTTGGAGTTGCTGGTGATCCTCCTGCCATCAGAGAAGGCAGGCAGAGACAGGACATCCATGGTGATCTGGGAAGCCCTGTCTTGGCCCCTCCTGCCACTGTCACTGGAGCTTGGTTGAGATGCAGCTAAGCTGCCCCTGCCTCTCCCCCTAGTGGCTGGTAGCAAGAGCACTGGCGAGCCCTGCTCTGCCCTCCTATTGCCATGGGAACCTTGCTCACCCACCCCTTTCCGAATGCCACTGGGTGAACATTGGGAGCTTCCAAACTGTCAAGATGAAGGAGCAAAAGGCCAGCTCAGACCTACAACAAGTCCAGGAGCCAAGGTCGTAGAAGAGCTTGGAAGTCACACACCTGAACTTTCTGAAATGATAGTAACTGAAGTAAAGAAACAACTCCATCAAGCTATAGAAGAAATCAGATCAGAAATAATCTCCCAGATAAAAAAAGAAACCAACAACAATCCTGGAAGAATTACTCAGCACATCTAAGGAAGATACAGATACAAAAATAGAGGGGAATAGGAAATTGACGGAAAAATTGGATGAACAATACAGGACAGAGTGAGAATGCATGAAAGAGATCCAAACAAATATCTAGGAAGTTAAGAGTTCCATGGAAAGCTGTCAAAACTGCTTCAATGAAACTGAAGATAGAATTTCAGACCTTAAACATAGCTTTGTAGCTAGCGGATGTGAAAGGAAAGATCTCTTAAAAATAACAAAGATCCAAGAAGTAACAATACAACAGCTATACGATGATACAAAGAATGAAGGCGTGTTCAGTGAACACATCAAGCTTCACACATCTACCCATTAGCAATGCCAAATCAGCAGTACCCTGACCTGCTCTCTCATTGGTTGCCTCCACACCATCTGGTCACCTGATTAGAAACATTCATACTCTCTTTCTTCATTCCCTAAATTCAAAATGTCATAAACTGTGATGATTTTCTTCTGATCCAAATTTCCCTAAACTTGCTACCCACTGTCTATAACACTGGTGTTATACTTTGTGCCTACGCTACAGGGTACCATGTGCTGGGGCGGGGGGCGTGGGGGGTCACTGTAGAGATACAGGAGCCTAAACTGGAAGAAAGCTTAGAGATTTGTCTTGCCTTCTTCTCCTTCTCCTTCCACTTTCCCTTCCTCTTCTTCCTCTTTCTCTTCTTTTTTATATTTTAGGGAAGGGTCTATAGGGTGTTCAGGGTCTCACTACTAGATGGGACTCATAGTGATCCGCCTGTTTACAGTCTCCCAAGAGCTGGGATGACAGGTGCGTGTCACCCCGCCCAGTCTCAATTGCCTTTTCAGCGTGCCCCAGGGGCGGGGCCGGCACAGCAGGCCTGGGGATCCAACCCCTAAACCCTGTGCCTGCTTGCAGGTGCTCTAATCTGCTGAGCTATTTGACTGGCCCAGGTTTCTGATTTCTCTCCCTGGGAATCAGGTCCAGGATCAAGATGCTAATAGATTTCTATCTTGGTGAGAGCTCTTTTCTTGGCTTGCAAATGTCTGCTTTTTGCTGGGTCCTCACATGGAAGAGGACATGTCTCTACCTCATGTGTCACTTCTCCTAAGGTCACTAATTCCATCATGAGTGTTCTACTGGGTGTCGAACTCATGGCTGTCCTCCCCTCTCAGCCTCTTGAGTGAGGGGACTACAAACATGTGCCACCACATCTGGTGACCTCTATGACCTTATCTGGATCTCATCACACAGCCAGAGGCCCTGCATCCTAATTCTATCACCTTGGAGGGTTAGGACTTGGGCATATAGATTTGAGAAAGATACACATATTCAGTAGTAGTTTAAAAAAAAAGGAAATTTTGTCATGTTCATGCATATAAATACATGAATAAATTCATGTATATAAATATAAATACATGAACTATGTTATATATTTAATATGCAGCCAGGACAGTTTCTCTTTGCTGAATGTGACCTACACAAGCACCTGGGCTCTGTAAAATCTGTCAACTTCCTGAAGTATGGGAACTCTTCAGGTATTTTTGTGTTTTTTTATTTTTTATTTTTTATTATGACCGGCTCAGCCTGCCTTGGGGGTGGGGTTGGTGCAGCATGTGGTGCCAGGGATCGAACCATGGTCCCTGTGGTTGCCTAAACTTTCACTTCAGACTGCTGAACCATCTTGCCAGCTCCTGTGTGTTGGTTTTTGAATTAAAGATTTCCCTTTTGTTTTCACTTTCAAAGAGGTCTGTGTCACTGTCGCTGGTCTCACCTGGAGGACTTCTTATCCCAACGTGAGTGTGCGGCAGTGAAAGCTGCTTCTGAAATCAGGTCTCTGGTCCAGTCTTTTTTTTATTTTTTTAACTTCATTTATGTTATGGCCGGCTCAGCCTGCCCTGGAGGTGAGGCTGGTACAGCATGTGGTGCCGGAGATTGAACCATTGTCCCTATGGTTGACTAAAGAGGTACTTTAGACCACTGAGCTATCTTGCCGGCCTTCTGGTCCAGTCTTCTCTGCCTCCTTTCAGCGCTCCTTGATCTGATCACATTCCGGTTTTCTTGCCTTTTTTCACGGTCGCCTTCTTTCACGTTGTCCTGAGCTCTTTGAATTGGTAGGCTGAGCTCCTTGGTGGCAGTTCTGACTCTTCTGTATGTGAACACTCAGGGTTTTGGGGCGGGGTGAGAAGAGCCCTGGGGAGCTGTAGGAGGCTGGCAGGGGGTGGTGGGAACTGGGTACCCGGCAGATCCTTGCCGGACACTGCAGAGGGGCAGTCCTACAGCAGGGTGCTCATAAGATGCGTGCTCGGAGAGGAGTCCTAGAGATTTAAGGAGCTCATTTAGTCAGCCATGGAGATGGAAAAAATGTGGTGGTTTGGCTGACATTTCGGACCAATCTGTTCATGAAGTGCTCAAAAGAAAGCTCTGAGGGCCGACCAAATAGCTCAGCTGATTAAAGCGCCTGCAAGCAGGTTCAGGGGCTGAGGCTTGATCCCTGGGCCTGCCTTGCTGGCCCTACCCCTGGGGCACCCTGAGATGGCAATTGAGATTGGGCGTGGTGGTGTGAAACTGTAATCCCAGCTCTTGGGAGGCTGTAAACAGGGGGATCACTACGAGTCTGATCTGGTAGTGAGAACATGAACACCCTGTAGACCCTTCCCGCTCTGATGTGGGCCATTGAGGGCAGTGGGGAGAGAACTCAGGGCTAGTGCGTGGGCGGCACCATGCAGGCCAGCAGCAGGAAGACCTGTGGTCAACCAAGCGTTTATTCAGCAACTACTTTGTACCAGGTAGAACTCTACCATGGATCTGCATTTTGTCTGTGTTGATCTGCATTTCCCATCGAGGCGGGTTATAATCATAAATGGAGACTAAAGACATGGAGTTGTGATAGAGGACTTAGACAGTTATAGGGGCCAAAGGCAGGGATCACCTTCATCTCAGAATAAGGCAGGAGCAGCTGCGTTTCTCACCTGGGAATATGAATAGAGCAGGACTCACAGCAAGGCCTGGTTCCTTGCTTGGGTCCCAAGGAGCAAGTCTTTAGAGGCAGAGTTCCAAGCGTCCTGGAAGATAGTACCTTGCACTTATTAAGGCTCATTCTGTGCTAGGGACTGTTCAAAAGGCTTTGTGTGTGGTGATTTCATTTAATCCTGTAGGTTCTCTTTTTCTGCCAAGTTTTCACTTTTATCAGCCTGGGCTGCAAAATGAGCTCAAGGCCAGCCTGAACTGCAGAGTGAGACCTTGTCTCAAAAACAAAAAACAAAAGAAAACAAAACAAAAACAGTAAAAATTAAAAATAATGACAAGTACATGGTTTCAACACATAGTGATTACATTCACCGTGGGAGTGCATGTATGTACATAACACACCTTGGTTCTTTTTACTTCTGCCCCTCCCTTCTCTCCTCCCACCCCTACCTCTCACTCTTCTTCCCATTTGCAGAAGATAATTTTGTATATTGTTATCCTTGCCTTTTAGCGGCAGAACTAAAGGGATGGAGTGGTTGAGGAATAATTTGCTCAGGGTCTGTCACACACAATGAGGAAGCTGGGATTTGAACCCTAGCTGGGTTTTGAGCCTGAGACCTTACTTTAAGCGCTTAACAACGCTTCTCATACAGTTCTGCAAATCTGATTCCAGGGGGCGCTGCACCCCTCAGAAGCCAGTGAACGCCCAACCAATATCGCTGCCTTAATAGAAGCTATTTGTTTCTACTGCCCCAGCTCATCTGTTGCCTCCCCAGCTCTCTACCTCCTGCCCTGTAGATTACCCTGACATAAAGTACCGGGAAGCCAGAGACAGAGTGGAGAGGACTCACAGAACAGCAGCCAAAATGATTCAGGAAAGAAAGGGATTGACATATGTGGAAAGATAAAAAGAGTTATATTTATTGCGCTGGGCCGGGTGATAACTGAGAAAGGATGTGAATACCCAAGAGGGCAAAGACTAGGCTAGATCTGTCCTTTTTTAAAGGTGCTTTACAGCTCTGGCCCTGCTGCTCCTTTCTCTGTGGCCTCCTGCTGAGATTCAGCAAGGATTTATCGGATGTAGGTGGCTTTGCTCTTGGATTCAGTGTGTTTCCGGAGGCTGTGTCTTAAGTGGATCAGTCGCGAGGCAAAAGCCTGAGGGCACCCGTGCTAGCAACTTCACCTGCGCTGCTGCATTTTGGCACCATTGTGGGAAGTCATCAGATGGGTGCGGTGAGGTAACAGGGTCTGGTTCTCATACCCGAAGAGGACCGAAGCAACTCCCAGTCCTCTATAGGTGTGGGGACTACGACACCAAGCAGCCAAGCAATCTGCAGTCACACAGTGGGGCTGGTGGTGGGGAGGCGGGGAGAAATCCTCATGGGAAGAGCAGCTGGAGCAAGGGCCATGTGAGGGAGCCGGGATCACCGCCATGCGAGTCTCTCCAAGAACCTGCAGGGCTCCTGTCCTGGCCGTGCTTCCATCTGCATTGAAATGCTAGAAGTGGGTGAACCCATGGGAAAGAAACGGGCCTCCCTTCTGCAGTGCCCACGCAGCCCAAAGGGAACGGATAGAAATACACAACTTGCCGGGGACGTAGCTCTGTGGTAGAGA
This sequence comes from Capromys pilorides, assembly GCA_004027915.1. Classification (NCBI taxonomy): domain Eukaryota; kingdom Metazoa; phylum Chordata; class Mammalia; order Rodentia; family Capromyidae; genus Capromys; species Capromys pilorides. The sequence goes on from PVKN010006660.1 coordinate 14,469, forward strand.
GCTTACCTGGCCCACATGGGGCCCTGGGCTCCACCTCCAGTGCCGAGAAAAACGAATGAGAAAAGAAAAACCAACTTTCTTAGCCTTCTCTCTTTAATTCCATACTAACCCTAAATGAATACTCACTGGGTAGCCTTAATTTTCTTTCCTCTATGTTTTATTTTTCTGTTTGCAGTGTGGTAGCAGTATCTCTGTAGATGCTTTGACATTTCCCATCAAAAGGCAGGCTCTAGGCTGAGCGTGGTGGCTCACGCCTGTAATCCCAGCACTTGGGAGGCTGAGGCAGGAGGATCGGTGAGAGTTTGAGACCAGCCTGGGCTATCAAAGTGAGCTCAAGGCCAGCCTGGACTGCATAGTGAGACCCAGTCTCAAAAAGAAAAAAAAAAAAAACAAATACCAAAAACCAAAAAACAAAAGGTAGGCTCTACATCCCTTCTCTTGCACCTGGGTGGGACTGTGTGTGGAGAAAGATTTTGCAGGTTTCTCTTGGGATATTGGGAGTCTAGCTGCTAGGACATGCAAATAGCTGGCTGTATAAACATTAAGTTCTTATATATGCATGCATACACATATTGTTGTACCCTAACCAAAGCATCTCCGTCTTGTTCTGTATGCGCCGTCATTCTATGTCTGAATTAAACTAAAACTTTGTAGCGTTGTACTTATCCACTGCCTTACAGCCCCAGATGAGCTCTGTAGCCCCTATCTGATCCCTTCCAGAAGTGTATTTCCCCTGCCTCTCCCTTGCCCTGAGCCCTGCAGCTCCTATCTGCCCCTTCCAGGAGTGTGCGCCCCTGGCTTCTCCCTGGTCCTAAGCTCCGTAGCCCATATCTGGCCTCCCAAGTTATACTCCCAACCACCCCTCCCCTTTTGCAGTTTGCAAGCTTAAAAACCCACTGTTCTCTTGCCATGATGTGCAGCCTGCCACATCTTGCTGCGTATACGCTGCTGGGTACCAGCTTAAATAAAGTGTTATTTTCCTTTTTTGGACTTGCCTTATTTTCTGAGTTACAACAATGTACACAAGTATGCATATACATATTTATATATGTATAATTAATATATATGTGTGCATATATGTTTATATATGGTGTGATAAAATATGGCAAATGTTTAAATTTAAAATTTTATTATAGTAAAAGACACATTGCCATGGATTCTCCCCCAAATGTTCCTCCTTACCCATCATTTTTTGTCACTTTCTGAAGCAACTCTAGAGTCATCTCTGGTGAGTGACTTTAGTGGTGCTGTCATGGTTGCCTTCCTGTCCTGGAAAGATTCAAGCCGTTTGCCTCTCGTGGTCACTGGGATGCTGGGGGAGGAGCTACAAGGTGCAAGAACTAGTGAGTCAGGAGCGTGAGGTCGCCCCGCTGCTGGGGAGGCTGCCTTTCTGAGGGGGGGCACTCAGCCCCAATCTTCAGTGTAGTTTTGAAAAACCACACCCAGTACATGTTTTTATACCTTGTAAAGACCCTCATGAGAGAGGACGTCCAGAGCTGCTTCAGAAAGCGGCAAGAACGGTGGGATAAGTACCCTCAATTTGAATTGAGGGGGGATATTTTGAGGGAGACTAAAGGCAATGTGTTTTTTTTTCTATAATACAATTTAAAACATTTAAATATTAATCATATAAGTGGATATCTCTCTATCCATCATCCATCATCCATCCATCCATCCATCCATCCATCCATCCATCCATCCGCATCTCTGAGGCACCCCGCCGTTGCCTGGTCAGCCCCAGGGTCAGACTTGTGTGTGAATGGTCTTCCATGTGATTTTAGCCCCACTTACCCTCTGACTGGTCTCATGAAGGACCACGAATAAGGACTGCCTAGGTGGGCTCGCTCGACCCCCAAATCCGTGGGCAGAACTATATGGTTGCTATTTTCCCACTTCTTGTTTCCTGTGGTTTATCACCTAGCTGTAGATCACTAGACCGGCGTGCTCCAGGAGCGCCATCTCGCGTCTTTTCTCTTTCCAGCGCTCTAGGATCGCTCTCTTCTTTCTCTGCAGGTAGTCTTTTGACATAACTGATGGAGAAAACAGAAGCAAGCAGTTGCAGGCCCCTTCCATCCCCCAGAGCCCACGCCCTGTCAGCACCAACACCCACCCCATTGGCCCTCCTGTCACAGTGCGTGAGGGGTGATGGGTCCCTGATCTTATCTGAAACCAAACACGCTGCACGGCTAGGGGTCGGCTCCATGTCTGATTGGAGGCTCCTGCTCTGAGCTCTGAATTTGGAGGTTGTATGGTGAAGACACGGGAGAGGTGGAGAGTCGGGGGTCCGATGAGTGAGGGCCCCTGCACTGGTGCCCATCCTTGGGGGTGTAGTCATCTCCATTAGGTGACGTCACAGTGGCAGTGCTTGGGGACACCTGCACCCTGCACGTTGCTCGGCTGGCTCTGAGCTTTCCCTCCACTCCGTTAGCTCCCTGCTGCCTCCACATGCTCTCACTTCTGCTTGGTGTCACTGGAGGGTTTTTTTTTTAAACAAAGACTCCTGATTTATTTATTTGTTGTTTGTGTTTAGGACAAGGTCTTCAGGGTCTCACTATGTAGATCAGATTCATAGTGATTCTCCTGTTTTCAGGCTCCTAAGTGCTGGGATTTCAGACATGCACCACCATGCCCAGTCTCAATCGCTATCTCAGTGCACCCCATGGGTGCGGCTGGCACGGCATGTGGGGAATTGAGCCCCAGTCACTGTGCTCTGCCTAAGCAGGTGCTTTAGTCTGCTGAGCTACCAGGCCAGCCCTAAGACTCCCAATTTAAAGGTGTAATTTCTTGTACCATAAAAAGACTCACTGTGGGTTTTTCTTTTCCCCTTTCTTACTCCCTCCCTCTCCCTCTTCACCTCCTTTCCTCTTCTTTCTTTCTTTCTTTCTTTCTTTCTTTCTTTCTTTCTTTCTTTCTTTCTTTCTTTCTCTCTCTCTCTCTCCCTTCCTTCTTTCCTTCCTTCCTTCCTTCCTTCCTTCCTTCCTTCTCTTTCTTTCTTTCTCTTTCTCCCTTCTTGCCTTCCTCCCCTCTTTCTGTCCTTCCTGTCCCTGCTTGCAGTACCCAAGACTCCGTTTCTCGTGGGGGGTTGGCTCAACCACGTAACACATCTCGGGTCTCCTCCGACCTCTCTCCCTCTTATCACTCTCCTCTTACTCCATCTTTTGTTCCCTTTCCCATTTGAAAAAAGATCTTCCTGTTTTCTATTATGTTTTATTTTGCTCTTTATTTATATGAAGTGCTTAATACAAAAAATACAAAGAAGAAAAGAAAGTTGTTCATAATTACACTTCCCAATAACCTTTCAGGGCCAGTGTCTAATTAGAAACTATCAAATAACTAACAGTTCACACATGGTTAGGTAATTAAAGAGTGCTGCCTCCTCTTTTGCACCCTCTCTCTACATTTGGAAACCATGTTTGTACATAACGTGCAAATGAGTGTCATTCTTTTACATGACGTTATTTGTTGGCTACATCAGCCTTTTGAGGTCTAGGTTCTGTTCTAGGGATACACTAGCAAGCGACACAAGTATAACTCCCATTCCTGGGGATTTGACATTTGTGGGGCACGTGGCAATCTTCATGCAGCCCTTTAAAAGCATTGCCTCTCTTGTGGAAGTCCCAGGCAAGTAGAAATATACTTCTGTTGTTGCTAAAGGCCATGCTGAAAGGACAGAGTGAGGCAGCCATGCCCACCTAGTCCCCAGCAGGGCTGACCAGTAGGGAAACTGCTTGGTGAAGACACTGGCTGCAGAACGAGCTCTTGGCCCGTGGACTGTCCTGACATAAGAAGTGGAAGGGATCTGCTGGGTGGAGTGTGTTCATATACTCTGCCCCAACTTGCCATCACGCAGGTCTCTTGAATCGTGTGCATGGTGGGTGGAGAGCGACTAGCCATGGATCACGTCCCAGCCTCCCTCTATGAGGAAGAACACACTCAGAGGGAAACAAGTGTCCTCAGAGAAACAAAAGGTGGCCGTCCAGTCACCTACCATGCACAGGTAAAACTCCTATCGTGGCAAGTTCTGTATGTAGGAGTTTGTGGCTACTTACTTAATTGCTTATTGATGAACATCTAAGTTGTTTTTTTATTTTGTTATTACAAAAATACATCAGTGAATATGCTGGGATAGTGACCTAGTAACACATCTGTCAAGTAGCTAGCAATAGGTAAATTTCCTGGAGCAAAGTTGCTAGGTCAAAGAAAGTGAACATTTCTAGTTTATTATTGTTTTTTAAAATGCATTTGGTACAGGGTCTCACTATGGAGCTCAGACTCGCCATGATCCTCCTGATTTCAACCTCCCCAGCACTGGAATTATAGACGTGCGCCACCAAGCCCAGTCTTGGCGACTGGCTCAGCAGACCCAGATGCAGGGCTAGTGCAGCATGTGGTACCAGGGATCGAACCCAGGTCCCCGCACTTACCTAAGCAGGTGCTTAATCTGCTGAGCTATCTTGCCAGCCCTAGCATTTCCAGTTTTAATGGCTTCTGCCTAGTTGCTCTTGAGGAATGCCTCACCAATCTGAGTTGCCATCAGCATTGTATGAAAACAGTCCCAGGCAAAAACAACGGATGCCCCAAGTCTGTGTGAACATTCAGGTAGAATGTTCAACTTATAGAAAATCATAATCAAGTGATAACAGTTACATTTGATATTTTCAGGGCCCTTTAGTCACATGATCTCATTTAACCCTTGTTCCTAGGAGGAGGGTATTATGATTTCCAAGTCATAAGTGATGACATTGGAGGTAAACAATGTTTGACCAGCCCAGGTCATAGAGTCGTGAATGGCAGAGGTGAGTCCATGCCGGGGGTGAGTCCAGGCATGCTGGTTCCCAGGGCCATGCCTAGCACCATCAACACCACCATGTCACACAGTAAAAGGCTACGAAAAAGGCAAACATATTATAAAATAGTGGTGATACACGGAAGGATGAATTCTCCCCCAAAAAGGTGCTTCTCCCATGTAAATGCTGCTTATAATAAATAGTGTAAAATAATCATCAACAATGTGTGGTGTGTACAAGAGCTGCTAAATAAAGTGTTTTTCCAAAGATTTGCATGAGACATCAGCTGGGTTTTGATGCTCGCTGGTTGTTTAAAATGTTTATTCATGTTGAACAATGTTTATTTATTGAAAGTACCATCTATTTAAATCAAATTATCTCCATAACTGAATATTTATATGAACATTTTATTGAATATTCCTAAACATTTGCCCAAACCACAAATGATTTATTCACAGCTATAAATGTTCACTTCTTTAGAGTAAAAAATTGCTTAAAAGGAACTTAAAAGCAAATTGACATTTCTGTAGTTTGCGAACATCTGCAATGCTGTCTGCACATTAGCTGTTGGATATTTCTGCCTTAGAAAATGGCTAGATATTCAAATTATTTATGTTCTATAAAATATTTAAAATTTACATAGCATCTCTTTTATTGTGTCATATAACAGCAGCAGCTCTTGGCTCTGGGACAGGCCAATAGATGGATTTTGAGATCTTTCAAACCCCTCCGCTTTTGGCTAGCATTTAATTAGCTGAAAACCCATTTATTTCATGGCACACTCCAACCCCACGAACGTTAGGCCTTAAATAACCCTGGGCTGAGCAGCTGCCAGTATCCGCTGTGCACAAAGCAATAAACAGAGTGATGTACAGCGCGGCAGCTCTACTCGCAGCCGTGACAATTCCAAAGAGCCGGATTTGAAAATTTTACTGATATTTGTAAAGGGTCATTGATTCCTGATTGATGGGCACCACTGTGTGCCTTGGGGGAAACAGCTGGCCGGAAGTCTGGAGGCTGGGATGAGAGGCCTTGATGTTCTCATCGGTAGGATGGGGTGCCAGGGAAAGGGATGGCCTAGACCGTGGTCCCCTGAATGAGCTCTGTGCTCCCTTCCGCTGCCTCAGGTATAATTTCACCACTTTCATTATTGCCTCCCAAGGCCGAGGGGAGCTTTTGTGCTTTCTCTCTTTCTGGGTGGGCAGGTTTGTTGCTTGGGAAGCCCGGCTGTGTGGTCTTTGGATCAGGCAGTGTTTTGAGATTACGCTCAGGACCCTGTCTTCCAGAGCACATGCATCCATCCACTCACGTCAGCTCATGAGTGCAAGAGTGCTGGGAAGACAGGGAGAGCCAGCCGGAGACATGTGGTGGAAGGCTGTTGTACAACAGACTGCGTGGCGTAGACAACAGCACAGATTTGTTGTCTCATGGATCTGGAAACAAGAAATCCAAAGGCAAGGTGTTGGAAGGGTCACATTCCCACTGGAAGGTGGAAGGTGGCGGGGAAGCCCGCCTCTAGGTCGTTTTCGTTACCACTACTGTCTTCCCTGTCCCTTCCCTTCCCTTCCTCTTCTTTAACAGCTTCTTTCTTGCTCCTTAGTGTTTTTGGTTGTTGTTGTTGTTTCTTTGTCTTTAGGGCTGAACATATATATATATATTATTATTATTTTTTTTTTTTTGGTGATACCTAGGATTGAACTCAGGACCTTGCGCTTGCCAGACAAACATTTACTCCACTGAAATTTCCAGCCCTCTGAAATTCTGTTTTATGAGAAACTGTGTGTGAAAACTTCCAGCACGTGGGACATCTTTTTCTCAGGAATTCAGCAGGAAGATGATGAATGCCACATCAAACTTTGCTGTCAGGTTGTTGTCTTTGGTGAACAGAGTCGATTCTTTCCTGCCAGTGCTGGGTTTGAAGTGGGAACCTATCAAACAGCAACAAGGGGATGTTGTACACATTTTGTCGAAGTAAAAGCATGTGGGAGAAACATCTTTTTCACATTGTTGACAAGTTGAGTTTTTGTTTTTCAAAAAGTTTGGAAGTTCTTGTCACTATGCTTTGAAAGGATTAATCCACAGGAGCTGCACCTTCCTAAGTCATGGAGGGAGGCATGTGAGAGCGTTTAGGGGGGCGGTCACTGATGGGTGATGGTGCAGGGTTTAAAATGAGGTGGCTGAAAAGGCTTGGCATGTATTCTGTGCTTGGCGAAGCAGCACGTATTGGCCTCCTTGGGCTGCTGTAACAACAGACTGCGTGACGTGGACAACACAGATTTGTTGTTTCATGGATTTGGAAACAAGAAATCCAAAGGCAAGGCGTTGGAAGGGTCACCTTCCTCTGGACTCTGGAGCTGGGAAGTTTTCATGGCCTCTCCTAGCTTCTGGTGGTTGACTGACAGTCTCTGGCATTTCCTGGGTTATAGATGTGTCTCCCCAGTCCCCTGTATTCATGTAGCATTTTTCCCTGCATGACTACAAGTCATCACCCTCCTCCTGTGTATATGTTTCTGTTTTCATATTTCCTTCCTCTCTCTCTCTCTCTCTCTCTCTCTCTCTCTCTCTCTCTCTCTCAGAATATGATTCCCATTGGATTAGGCCCCAGTATTAATGACCTCATTTTTGACTTGATTATTTCTTCTCTCTTTTTTTTTTTAATGGCATGGTATGCAGTACCGGGGATTGAACTTGGGTCCTTGTCCTTGCCAGGCAGGTACTTAGACCGCCAAGCTATCTCCCCAGCCCTCTCCTTGCTTTCTGACCACTATGGTGTGAGTAGCTTTCTTCATGACATTTTTCTGTCTTGGGGACAGGCAAACATGGATGAAGCCTGCTGAAACTAGGAGCCAAAATGAACCTCTCCTGGGCTGGCGAGATAGCTCAATGGTCTAAAGCACCTGCTTATATAAGCTTAGGGAGTCACAAGAACTGCAGTTCAATCCTTGGCACCATATGTTGTGCCAGCCCCACCACCAGGGCAGGATGAGCTGATCATAATATAAATAAATAAAATTTAAAAACAAACAAAAAAACTAGGTTTCATAAATGTCAGGTGTCAGATATGGAGTCTCAGCAATGGGAAATTGACTGATACAGCTACTAAGCAGTGTCTCCGAGGGTGTTTCTGAAAGAGATCACCATTTGAAGAGCAGATTGGAGGGCTGGGGAGATAGCTCAGCAGCATACGTGCCAGCCTGGCAAGCGCAAGATCTGGAGTTCGATTTCTGGCATTGAAAAAGGAAAGAAACAGGTAATGAAGAGCAGACTGAAGGAAGATGCTTTTCCTAGCCTGAGTGGGCATCAGACAATCCACTGAGGGCTACACAGAACAGAAATGTAGGGGAAGAGGGAATCCATGCACTCTGCTGGGATGGAGATCCGTGTCTTCTGCTCGCATAGTGTTTTTGTAACACACTACCACAGCTTGGTGGCTTCAATCATGGAATCCATCATTTTTCTATTCTCCTCTAATTTTTTATCAATGTCTTCTTTAATATTACTTAGGTCTTTCATTATAGTTATCCTTTCTTTTTCTGTTTCAGAGGTTATTTCTGTTCTCATTTTCTCTGTACCTTTCTGCAGTTGTTGTACTTCAGTCGCTATTAATTTAGAAATGACTTTTTCAAGTTCAGAAATTATTTCTGATCTCATTCCCTCTATGCTTTTCTGCAGCTGTTTTTTAACTTCAGTCTCTAGTACTTCAAAGATTTCTTTTTTAACTTCAGAGCTTACCTCCAATCCGAGTTCCTCTATACGTTTCTGCATTTGTTTGTTTACTTCACATGCTACAAATTCAGAGATTTTGCCTGTATGATTCCCAATTTCTTGTATGGTAGTGACTCCTGTATTTGCTTCAGGTGGGCTCAGGACCTGAGATTGCATTTTGCTCCTTGTCTGTATCATTCTGAGTAGCTGTGATCTTTGGTGCAGGACTGCGTGCCTGCGGGTTGTTCCTTCAGTCTGGGCTGCTGGGTCAGCTGAGCTGCTTGTAGGCTGGGGGAGGGGGATCTCACTCACCTGATGGGTCTGGCACTGGCTGATAGGCTGCACTGGCGGTGGGCCAGAGGAAGTCTCACGTGATGGTCCTGGTGCTGGCTGGCGGGCCTAGGGCGCTGTCTGATCGTGGTAGGCTGCGCTGGTGGTGGGCTGGAGGTCTCACCTGGCAAGCCTGGCGCTGGTGGGCCTGGTGCTGGCTGGTGGGCCTGGCACTGGCTGATGACAGTAGGCTGCGCTGGCGGTGGGCCTGAGGTCTCTCACCTGGCGGGCCTGGCGCTGGCAGGCCTGATGCTGCCTGATGACAGTAGGCTGCGCTGGTGGTGGGCCTGAAGTCCCTCTCCTGGCAGGCCTGGCGCTGGCGCACTGGTGGCTTCAAACAATAAGAATTTATTGTCTCTTAGTTCTTGAGACCCGAAGTGCAAATTTAGTTCACAGAGCCCAAGTTAAGGTGTTGGCAGGGCTGCATTCCTGTCAGAAGCTCCTTCCTCTCACCTCTGGTGGCTGCTGTCATTCCTTGGCTTGTAGCCATTCACAGAAATCTCTTTGTCTGTAGTCACCTTATCCTCTCTGTCTCTGTCCCTGTTTCTGTCTCTGTCTTTCTCGCTTTCTCTCTGCCTCATACAGGCACTCACCACAGAGCTACGCGCCAGACCTCTTTTTTATTTTTTAATGTATTTGGTACAGGATCTCCCTATGCAGCACGGACTCGTGGTGATCCTCCTGTTTTCAGCCTCCTCAGCACTAGGATTACAGGGTGCCGTGTGTGGTGCCAGGGATTGAACCTTGATCCCTGTGCTTGCCAAAGCAGGCACTTAGTCCACTGAGCTGTCTCACTAGCTCCCAGCCCTCATTTTGCCTCTTTTATTCTGATTTTTTCTGATTTGATTTAAGGTCCACAGATACTTCAGGATAATTTCCCATCTCTCTCTCTCTTTTTTTTAATGGCACTGGGGATTGAACCCAGGACCTTTGCAATAAACTACACATCTAGCATTTTATTTATCATCATCATCATCATCATCATCATCATCATCATCATCATCATCATCCTCATCATCCTCATCATTATTATTATTTTTGTATTTTAGGGAAGGATCTACAGGGTGTTCAGGGTCTTACTACTAGATTGGACTCATAGTGATCTGCCTGTTTACAGCTTCCCAAGAGCTGGGATTATAGATGTGCACCACCATGCCCAGTCTTAACTGTGGTCTCAGTGTGCCCTGGGGGGCTGGGCCAGCATCAGGCCTGGGGATTGAACCCCTGGCCCCTTCACCTGCTTGTAGGCACTGTAATTTGCTGAACCATTTGGCTGGCCCTATTTTTTATTTTGAAACAGAACCTCACTTGTAGAGGACCACTGTGAGGGCTATCCTTGAAAGAATACCATCTGTCTCCATTTGGCCAATGCTTGCACTACTTCCATGTGTTGCTGTGTACAGAGCTGGCTAAGAAAACATTCTGCCCCCTCAGTTGGCTTTAAGCAATGAAAATGAGCCTAGCTGAGGTACTGATGTGTAGTCTTTGACATTTTTTTTTTTGTATGTGTGTGTGTGTGTGTGTGTGTGTGTGTGTGTATTGGGAATTGAACTCAAGACCTCATGCTTTCCAGGTCCTGTGTAGCCTTAGAAGCAATGGGACAGGTGAGTGAAGCCCTTCTTTAGCTCCCTAATACTAAGGGTGAGCTAGGCCAAGAGATGCCATAATGTTGGTTGGGGGTGATCCTGGAGAAAGAGACTGTGATGTCCCAGGGCAGGAAGGCCCAACATCAAAGTTGAGGCAACTGAGCAAGAAATGCAAGATCCTTCCAGAAACTACATCATGCAGATTCCTCTGAATTTAGAAGCTGCCTGGTATGGGGATGCGGTGCTTTTTCTGCATACCTCTCTCTACATATTGCAGAGGTGATTTCAGGCCTCCTTCTTAGCCCAGCTCATGGCACGCCCCTACTTCCCACCATTCTGACAGTCACTCAACCCCAAGCCACTCCCCACATCACAAAACCTGGGTTCGGCCCGGGTTGAGGCCTTTGTTCCAGTTAGCTGTTGTTCTAACTGGACTTTGGACCTTCTTGAGTCCCAACCACTACAGATACTTCTTTGTCTCTTTATTCTTGCCATGGGTTTCACTGGAAGTGGTAGATTGGAATTTACTTACTAGAATTCCAATAACTTTTCCTTGGGATTGCAAATAGAAACTCCTCCAGACCACAGCGAGGCCTGGATGGTCCTCTGTATCACTAAATTGTTACCCTGCCAGGCTGGGATTACAGACATGTGCTGCTAGGTCCAGCTTCAAACTTCTTAATCATGTCTGCATATCTTTGCCATATAAGGCAACATTTATAGGATCCAGGGATTTGGACCTGATACCACTGCACACTGCTATGCAGCTCACCACATATGTGTGACATGCATGTAGCCAACAGATGTCAGGTGCACACTGGACTCCAGGGTGGGTGTTGTGTGACTATCAAGGCCCCTGGCACTCTCCCCAGCCAGCAGTGTGGTAGCAGGAGCTGTAGAGAGGCCTCTGATTGTTAACAAAGCCACAACTGGCTGTAAAAGGCAGAGAACCAGGATTCCGTAGCTTGGGTCACGGAAGTGCACTGAGCTGGGTCAGAGTGTGACAGGCTTTTGTTTTGTTTTGTGGTACCGGGGATTGAACTCAGGACCTTGCGCTTGCCAGGTAGGTGCCTATGCCACCAAGCTATATCCCCGGCCTGCCGGGTCAGAGTGTACAAGTGTGCACCCTCAACTTCAGAACTTGGCTTTTGCTCCAGTAGGCAATGAAGCACTGACTGACTGCCGAGGGCCTCCGGAAGCCTCGCTGTCACTGTGAAGCCCGTGTTACCTCTCTGCGCTGCAGGGAAGCGTCCCCTCCTCAGTGTCTGGTGTCCAGAGAACCTCACTGGCCTGGGGATGCAGGAGGTCGGACGTTGCCACAGACACAGTGCAGGGCTCGCAGTGTGGGCATGCGGTGTGCGACATGGCTTCGCAGTCTTCCTTGAGGTCTGTTGTGTCTCCTTGAAAGCCCCGGGGAGCATGTTGGCCCCCCATCTTGATCTCCTGAATGTGGCAGTGCTGTTCACTATTGATAAGTTTTGGGAAAGTGGTGTAATTTAACAGAAGTTATTGGTTTTGCTCCCCTGGTGCTTCTTTAATTAGGCAACTGATGCCGAATGAAGCAAAGGTTTGACACTGAACACAGGGGGCTGGGGCTGTCGTTAGAGCCAAGCTTCAAGTCACTAAGGACGTGGGAGTAACTCTCCTGTATCCAGTTAGCAATTTAAATTTGAATTAATCAATTTAGTTCTTGGTATGCAGACTTTTCATTTGCCCCTTTTCGAAACAGAAACGGCAGTGACACCAACAGTTATATCAATATAGCAACACAGAAACAGTTCTAAATTTTCTCTTTATATTTTTTGGCCTGTGTGGGTGACCGCATTCCTCCCAAGAAGCCATCCTGTTGTATTGCCCTAGGCTGTCCTTATGGTGTGCTGAGTACCCCTGATTCATTCTGCAGGGGGCACTGCATGGTCCTGCCTCTCTCCAGGAGCATTCCTTTTGGGTGAATTATGGTGGCTCATTGCCTCTCATGGCCTCCATTTGGGAAGCAGAGTGAGGTCAGAGCCGGAACATGGTGTGTGGGCATCAGCAGGTCTCAGGTTGTGATCTTGTGAGACCCATGTGCTTTACCTCTGGCCAAATGCAATGACTGCAATAAATGAGTGAATGGATAGAGTTATCTCTGTCTTACGTTCTCACCTTCTGGTGCTTAAATCATTGGCATCTACTGTTGCAAGGAAACAGGAGCCTGCAGCACAGAACAGATCAAAGAGCAGAATAACGCTGGTGAGATCCTCCAGGACCGCTGGCCTGGCTCAAATCTGGTTTTTCTTTTGAATGCTGGTTCTCATAGCTATAATATCACTGAATCATAAAAGCCTGCTGTTTACAACATGTTCTTTTTGTTCTGTTGCTAAGATGTTCCTAAGTCGTGAGATGGAATAAATACGTCTCATGGTGTTAAAAGGACCTAAGTGACTGAAATGAGGTGGAAGTCTTGACTTAGCTGGTGTAGGTCGGGGAGTCCTCAGGGGACTCCCATGTGGAAGCAGAGCTGGGAACTTGATAGGGTAAGGACAGCTAAATTACGTGTAAAAGTTGAGTTGTTAAAATCATAAAGTGTCCTGGCAATGATTTGAACAGAAACTTGTCTTTGGGGTCATTCTCATTTTCCCGGCCTTCACTTGGAGGGATGTAGCCATTCCAGCTGTGCTCTAGTATTTTTTGAGGCCTTTTCTTTGGTCAGCTTTGCGGTGTATCAGTGGCTGAAGTTCCTGTGGCCAGGGCTAGTCAGAAAGACAAAGACGGCACAGGCTGAGCATGAGTGGAGCTTGGTGTTCATTTATCTTAGTGCTTTCCAGGGTCTGCAAAAGACATGAACAGCTCCAGAGCTCTCCCACTTCTGTGGTTTTGAGAACTACGAGATATGCTAATGGCCTCAAGTGAATCCATTGGTAGGAGGCTGTAAGTAAACTTGTTAGGCCCGTGAGCATTAATTTGATTATCTTAGTTATAGGATTGACCTGCTACAATTTAGTATATGCTTAGATTTCTAAATTTCTGTGTAAAAAAAGTGTAACAGTTTTTTAAAATCACATTTTATAGGGAGTTATTAGAAGATCAATGATTGATGGAAAATACTGGTTCCATGATAAGTGTAAGGCATTTAATATTTAGAAAGACAGTGATGATAAGCTCAAGTACCTATGTTATAGAGTAATAGTATCAC
>PVKN010006661.1:0-28057 GCA_004027915.1 Capromys pilorides
CCCCCCCCCCCCCAGGATCCCAAGAAGCTCCGCGCGCCACTTCCATAGCGACGCACCCACGCCGGAAGGCGGGTTTGGCGCAGCCGCGGGAGCAGCGCGGAGCAGGTAACTGCCTCGCCGCTGTCGCCCTTACACGGTCACTGCGACCCAGCTTCTCAGGGTCCTCCTGCCAGAGTCTTTCTGGGCTTCCGGCGCGGCTCAGTCCCTCAGCCCCGGTTCTGTTCTGCCTGCCGGTAGCGTAGTCAGGCGCCCGCGGTCTCTCCTGCAGAGTGCTGCCTGGCACAGGAATTGCTGCCAGGTCGGGACGACACCCACTGGGCAGCTGGCAGCGGAGCCCCCTGGGGCGGTGGGACGGTGCAGGACACCCCTGCTGCGGTGGCCGGCTGCTTTTCTTTCTAAATATCACTCTTTTCGCTTGCTCTTTGGCTTTGGTCTAGTTTTTACTTACTTTTCCCACCCCCAGCCCGTAGGACTTTAAAGCTTTTGAATTGTGCTTATTTGTCCTCCACCCACTCGACCTTGGAGCTCTTCGTCCCGTTTTCCTTTGGTGGTTTAACATTTCGTTGCCACCACACTTAGTGCTTGAGGCCAGATTTTCCTGGCTGAGCGTGTCCTCGAACCTGTTTTCTGTCCACACTCCCTACATGGATGCATCCAGCATCATGGACTCTTCCATCGAAATGTCCTGAGCCCCAAATACCTGTGTCCGCCCCTGGCCCCTCTGAACGCCAGATCCAGGACCCAGCAGCCTGCCGCGCCCCTGCCTGGGTGCGGTAGGCGTCTCTGAGGCAACGCTCTCGGCAAAGCCCCGTAACCCCCACCCTGCTTCTGTCCCTTGTAACCCTCCCCAGGTGTTAGAATTCCTTCTTCCAGTTGCCCTGGCCTCGGTGTCCGCCTCGACTCTGTCGGCTTAGCTTCAGAATGTGCCCAGAACAGTTACAATTCTGGCTCTTGCTGTCAGCAGCCCGATCCAGACCACCACCTTGGGTGCCTGTGTTATTTCAGCAACCGCCGCCTGACTGGGTCCCTTGTGTCTTCCCTTCTCCCACTTGAGCACAGTGAGAGCTGGTTTCCCTTTCTGTTATTTTATGTGGATAGGTTTTAAAAGAAAAATGTGAATGTTATACTTTCCATAAATAAAAATAGTACCCATTTTGAGAATTGCAGGTTTTAAACCAAGTAGACAAAATTAAGTACTGCACTGTTTACCAAGCTGCAAACTGAAAGACATCTTTTAGCTTTATTTCCCCTTTGTGGAGGTTGCTGAACTACACCCCCTCAGACAGACAGACCCCCTTATTTTGGAAACAGGCTCTCACTAAATTGCTCAGGAGTGTCTCTTTCAATCATCTTGCCTCAGCCTCCCAGGCTGCTGGGATTACAGGCATGCAGCACCTTACCCAGCTACCCTTCAGCCTTCTTAGGTATAAATCTGACAGTGTCCCTGGAGCAGTGTGGCAAGCCCTTTCAAATAGATTGTATGGAAGGACAGAAGTATCCAAGTGAGAAAGAGGAGTCATGTAGGAATTGAAGCATTGCTCCCTGCTCCTTACTTTCAGAGAAGCACCAAAAGAGGCTAATTGAAATGGAGATAAATTACCAACCCTGACCTGTACCCAGGTGCTGTCACAGTGACACAGTGGTGCATGGAACAAGCCTCCACCTTGAGAGGAAAGATAGACCCTAGTCAGTCTGTTAACCTCAGCCCCTGTTTATTTTCCATCAAGCAAAACCCCATTTCACCAAGTAATGGAATCAGATTGCTGCAGTTTGCTGAGAGCCTAGAGGAGGTTGCAGATCATAAACTGCCACTTCCATTTGATGATCTCCCCACCATTCCTCTTTTTGCTCTCACAAAGAAATCAAGCTGTCAGGCGGGGAAACCCTCAGTCTCCAGGTGGCAAGACTCTAAAGCCCTGCCAAGCCATTTTGTCTCCCTGCCCCTATCCAAGGACTCTCCCTGTCCAGGCTTTGGGCCCTGTCCCTTCCCACTGGCCAGGTGTCCTGCATTTCCAGTTGTCCATTCCCTCCTGGTCCTTCATAGCTGGCTCTTCCACGGCATTTACTGTGTCCAGTATCCCACTGCAGAAGACAGAGAAACAAATCTCCCTCAACCCCACATTCTCCTGTAGGTTCCAGTCCCTGTCCCATTCCATGTCCACTGTGACATGCCAGCCTTGTACAGAATTTCCATATTCAGTTCCCCTGTTTCTTATCCCTCATTCCTGTAGCCACTCTTGTCCTCTTCCAGCTCCTTGTCTGTCTAAAACAAAAAACACTCCTAGGAAGTTCCTAGGCTCCTTCTGGCTCAGTCATTCTTGACTCCCAGCTTTGTTCCTCAGTGGGACCCATATATCCAGCTAGCTGATTAGCATTGCTTCTTCTTTCTTTCTTTTACTCCTTGGAGTCTTGAGATTGGTACACAATCTCACTACGCAGCTCATGTAGTGATCTTCCTGTTTTTAGCCTCTCCAGTGCTAGAATTAGAGGTATGTACCACCACACCCAGACTCAGTGGCCAGCTCAGCACTCCCTTGTGCCTGCCTAAGCAGGCACTTACCTTCTTTTTCTTTCTTTCTTCTTTTTTAGACAGGATCTCCGTTTGTAGCTCAGGCTAGCCTTGAGCTCATTTTGAAGCCCAAGCTCTTGAACTCACAATAATCCTTCTGTCTCAGCCTCCCCAGTGCTGGTCCCTTGTGGACCGTCCAGATTCAACTAACACACCTCCATTAGGTCATCTAAAATCACTGGTCCTTGTCACAGCCTTAGCCACATCGGTCTCCTGTGCCCTGTGTCTGGCATGGTTTTTTTCCTCCTGTCCCTCCTCTCCTTCCTGCCCAGTACCACTGACTCTCTTATCACTGCTGGACAGTACCTCTACAGAATGACTTCCCACATCCATAAGTCCCACAGTTCCCCACCCGTGGGTAAGGAAGAAGTGGTTTAGACATTTTTGTAGCGTGGCCTGGAAGGGCAGTGTGGGAGCTTAGTGTTTTTTCTTTTAATTCCAGTTCTAAACACTTAGATTGGTCACTGTTGAGATGAGCATATTACAAGCAAATAAGGGCCTCCAAAACAGAAATCCTTGTGTTGTGCACCATTATATCCATGCACCTCACCCAGTTCCTGGACATGCATGGTAAAAAGCCCTCCAGTGTGTGTTGAAAGAATGAATACAATGAACATTTAATGTGTAATGGATGACAGATGTCAGATATTTTAGTACAATTTTATTGAAATAAAATGAATTTAGAAGAAATCAGGTAAACACAAAGTTTTTTTTTTTAATGTAACAGCTATAAATAGATCTTCTCTATCCTGATTTGAAGGCCTTCCTAGAACCCCCATTAAATTTTTCATTTACCAAATACATTGCACTTGCCACCGTGTGGTGGCAGTACAGAGACACAGCCCCTTAGCTGAAGGCGCTGCTTTACAGTGTCATCTGCTAACGAATTCAAGCTTATTGTCAAAAATTAGTACAATGCATAAAATTGTTAAATGACCAAAACCCACATAGCTGGTCCATAACCATGTAAAAGTTGAACATGATACATTTTCATGTTACCAAATAAAGCTTGAAATTTGTGCTATAGATTGATTGGTTGACTGATTGATTGATTGATTCACTTATGGGGTTTGTATTGGACTGAAACCTGGACATCACTGAGAAACCAACTAACTTCTTATCTTACTCAGTTCAGGCCAGAAAGCAGGCTCCATTGGCAGAGCTGTCAATCGAACCCCAGAATCTTACCTCACAACCTCTTCTCTTTCATAACCACCTGCCTCTCTTCTAAATCACTATTAACTCTTAACTTCTATCAATATTCAGTGTAACTAGATTGCAGAAGCAAAACACTGGGACGCAGCCTTTGGAGTACAGACACTGCTCACCTTGACTAGAGAGCACCACATTTACAAGCTAAGGCAAGAGCCGTTCTGATCCCTTCACATTCTGCCTGACTGTGCCGAGGAGCTTGTATTTTTAAGGGGCTTGGACATTCCTGTCAGGAGATCCTGCAACTGGGGCTGGCTGATGTTTTCCCTGAACTCATTCACTGGCATACCCAGCATCTGCCAGTGCCCCTCCTGCCAACAGTGTAGCTTTAATGCCCTCTTCCAGCAGGGGTCTTCCATACTCCTCCAAAGTCCCCTGTCTTGTCTTGGCATTTCAGTAGTATTTTGAGAAGAGATTGTCTGCTACTATGGCCAAGCCCACTCCTTCCCCACTTCCACTCCGTGATGGTTAGCATCCATTGACACTGCCTTTCTCAGTTTTCTCTGTGGAAGCTGTTTATTCCTTATTATATGTCCACCACTGCAATGCACTTATTAGTTATTCATAAGAGTTTTGATTCTCATTTACTCGTTTTTCTCTTTCTTTTTAGTTAAGTTTTTGTTACATTTTAGGTACACATAATGATCAAATTCATCACAGGGAATTGTACGTGGACATGGTATGTCTCGATTCTTCTTTTCCCCTTTCCTCTATCCTCCCTACAACCTCTCTCCACCTCTTATTTACAAAAGAGGTTTTATTTGTGTTTCCTTCTTTTCTCATTTATGCCTCCATTTCAGTATGGACTCATGAGCCTTGATTTTATTCAGTGAGTCAGACTTTTCATCCTTGCCTGTGACACTCAAATTGTCTTGCACTTGGCCAGTGAGAGCTCCTTTAAGATGCCTCCTGGGTCTCTTGCTGTAACCCAGTCATGTGCTGTGCTGCGCTGGGCTGGGGTCCCTATCTCGATTTCCAACGAGCCCTGATTCCTTGCTATAGAGAATGGTATTTAAGAAGAAATGGCTCAGTGTGTTCATTGTCACTCAAGTGTCAGTGTTGCAGAAAATTGGGTTGGAGAAAATACACACACATTATCTATATCTGCTGTGCATGGATCCCTGTGTGTGCATGACGACACATCTGCATCTCTGTGTGCACTTAATACAGTCTGTCCAGGGCTCGCCCATCTCTTCAGAGTCCTTTTCTCCGTCTCTCTTCTTAGGTAAGAAAACTCCTTTCAGGTAGTAAGAAGCTTGACTCCTGTGATTCTGAATATATTTACTTACTTTTCCGATTAACTTATTTCCTCATCTCCCAGCCTCACTAACTACCTGACACTTTTTGTCACTTTTATTTTCCCCCACCCTCAGCTGCCAGGTATTGTCCACCTTTGCTTCCTGCTCCAGGATGTGTGTGTATGTGAGAGAGACAGACAGAGACAGAGATGAGACAGAGAGAGAGAGAGAGAGAGAGAGAGAGAGAGAGAGAGAGAGAGAACATCTCCATCATGAGTCATGACTGGCTCTGTTCTCTGACTGGCTTCATTACCCCCAGGGTTGGTCACCTTTTCCCTAGTTATAACCTAGATGAAGTAAAACAGGAAAGAGTCTAAAAGCAGTAGAGAATTTTACCACAGTATTCGAACTCACCCTCTGTCTTTTTGAAATTTTAATAGTGATACTTCACTAGCCTGCTTTTGGTCAGCTATTCAGGAGGCAGAAGCAGGAAGGGTAATACAATTACAAATGTAGCCACAGAATAATTTAGGGTAGGGACCACAGTTGTTACCATTTGAGCAAAAGTGTCCATTTGAGTTCATTACAACTTCACTACAGAATACAGTACTTACTTTAAAAGTTAGAGTTTTCTGGTTTTGATAATAGCCAAAAATCTGGTAGGCCACTAGACTGTGGGACCAGATAAAAAACTTTGAGCCAGTGTCAGTGCTTGGAAAACAAGAATAGTATCTACTGGCAGGATCAGTAAGGTCCTACATTGGTTATTTGTGTTGCTTTGTAGACAAGTGAGATATAGTCTACAGTGTTTATTCTGCTCTTCAACGGAAAGAAAGAAGGGACAGGTGAACGATGGACAATTTGTGCAGCCTGAAATATTTTTGAAAACACTACTCTGTATAACTCTTTCAAATCTTTCCTTTTTAATTTTTAAAAAATTATTTTTCAAGAGAATTAAAAATAATAAAAGAGTTAGAAATGATAGGAATTGAACAGTGATTGTTGTAATGCATCTTGTTGTCTTCAAATTAGTTGTTCAGATTACTAGACATGCAAAATTTGTCAAAAACTTTAAAAGAAAAATTTAGCATTAACTGTTGATTTCCATAGACTAGTAGAAATCAGGAATACAATTATCCAAGCTCTCCTATGTATACATAGATATTCTTCTCTTCCTTTCTTTTCTCCTTTCCCTCATCCCAGTTGTTTCCTCCCTTTGAATAGTTTCTTTCTCTTTCACAGTATCTAAAACTGGCATTCTACATAAGTCTAAAACTACACCCAGGCATATATGGTTTGCACTAAACTAAGGTCAAAATGGATCAAAGATTTAAATATTAAGACAGAAACACTAAATCTACTGGAGGAGAAAGTAGGTAGAATTGTGAGGACCTAGGTGATAGGCAGAGAGTTCATGAACAGAAACCAAACTGCATAGGAAATATTTCAAAGAATCAACAACTGGGATCGCCTCTTACTGAAAAGTTTTTACACATCGAAGAAAATCACCAATGAAGTTAAAAAAAAAAAAAAAAGAACACAAATTGGGAAAAAAAGAAAACACAAATTAGCCAACTGTCCTCAAAGGACTTCCATCTAGAACATATAAAGAATTTTAAAAACCCCTTGAAATCTTATTTCAGCATCACTGGTGGATAATTCAAGAATTTCCCAATTAGTCACCAGTAGCTGATAGAGCAAAGGCCATAGTGTGTGAAGTGCGCCACGATCCACACTGCAAAGGAATGCACACAGTGTAAATCAGTGCAAGTTCACAACTTCTGCTCTTGTGTAAATATGTTTCTCTGCTAGATGGTAACATTTTCCTTTTGTAAGGTAATGTTTTCCTTCTGTAAAATCATTTTAGGTTTTTTGAAATACATTCTTTCTTTTAAAAGGGACCAAAACATGTCAAAAAAAAAAAAAAAAGGACTACCATGGGAACTTCATAAACACCACAGTGGGAAGGATCCTGAACAGAACAGAGTTGCTCTGCAGGCATCTTAGAGGAGTTGGATAAATAGCAGGTCCTAAATAATCCATTTTAAACCTCTTAGGAGCTATGTTTTGTTTGCCTCATTACAAGCAGGTGTAAAAACTACAGTCTAGTATTAAATACAGTGTATTATTTTAAGTGATTCAGATGTTCATGGTGTTCTACAGACTCTTTATTTCTTATTCTATAATTAGGTGAACATGGGCGTGCCTGTAATCCTAGCACTCAAGAGGCTGAGGCAGGAGGATCGCCACAAGTTCAAGGCCAACCTGGCTACATAGTGAGTTTGGGGTCACTTTGAATTATGTACCAAGACCCTCTCTCAAAAGAAATTAGATGATCACAGTGTGAAGTTTACTTCTCTTAGTGCATTCGGAGAGAACACGGGATGAACCAGGTTGAGTGTTTCTATTAGAAAGTGTTGATCATGGTAGATCATGTTCCTGAGTCATAACAGAAGCAAAACAATTATGAGCCCTGCGATGATAGAGACATAATAAAATGGTGCTTCAGGTGAATAGAATAAGCACCTTTGCAATGCCAACACTATTCAACGTATAAACATTGCCAAATGAATCTTTAAATGGTATACTACCTTAAACTTGATATAGTTAAAAACTAGTGAGCTAACTATAGTAGACATTAATTACATAATTACTTATTATTGCTTTTACAGTCTTAAAGACATAAATTTGCCTTCCTAACCCAAAGCCTACCAGGCACTAAATAAATGTTTTCTGAGTGAATCTCTTAATTAATCAGTTAATTAATGAAAAGCATTATGTGGTTGGCCCAAGCCCTAGATTTTTCCAATATATGCCACATAATCAAAAATCTCTACAGTGAAGACTGTGTATATTTATTTTTACTAATAGCAAAATGTACCCTCTTTATGCTAACATAGAGTCAAACTACAAGTGCAGTGCTGGGCCTGTTACTGGTCATCAGCCAAATTTAGTAGATTGAGAAGATAGATACATTGGAGACTGAGTTTTCCACAGAGAAATGACACTGTGTCCTCTGGGACATCTTTTGATTATGCCATTATTGCTTGGCTGACTGAGAGTTGCAGCTGGCTCCTCAGTGTCAGGGCATTGTGTCACACTACATAGCACTACCCCAGGGAAAGATGGAAATTCAAAATCCAATGTACACTGAATGTGCATCTTATATACAGCATCCTAAAGCCAAAAGATTGCAAGTTGAACCACTGGAGGCTAGTGACTATAACTATTCAGGAAGTTGAACCATCCTACTAAGATCCACATTCAAGGGACACCAGTTACCTGCTGGTGGTGGTGCCAGCCAAGAATCAAATATGGTATTACTTCAGATAATGCTAACAATATTTTGCTGATAATGTTTCTCAGACTCAGCTTCCTGAAAAAGACTGGAGCTTCCACAGTGCCAGGAGAACCCAAACAAACCCATACCCAGGTCACATAGGTAGAAATTATAGGTTAATTACAGGAATTCCAGAATTGTAAGAATGTTCCAGCTCTTTGATGGTTATAATTTATGTTAAGTTCAAGTTCAGATCTTCGTCAAGTTATAGTGGACTTAGGTCCCAATAAACCCATTGTCAAAAAATGCATTTAATTCATTCAACCTACAGAACATCTTGGTTGACTCTTGCCTACCTTAAATGCACTCAACACACACACTAGCCCACAGTTGGGTATTGTGATAGTTAAGCCTAATTGCAGACTTGACTGGAACCAAGCATCATGGCACACGCCTGTAATCCTAGCACTCTGGGAGGCCAAAGCAGGAGGATGGAAAGTTCAAGCTCTATCTGAGCAACTTAAGAACTTAATAAGCCCTGTATCAAACTAAAAAATAAAATTAGAAAAAGGAGAGCGATATATATCAACTCAGAAGCCCTGGATTCAATTCCTAGTATTGGAAAAAAAAGAGAGAGAGACTCCTGGAGAGGCGATTGGACGATGGGGCTGCTGTTCTTACCTATGATTCATTCACTGATGTCACAGCTGGATGTGCTGTGAGGAGGTGGGGCCCAGCTCCAGGCAGGTCACAGGGGAGATGGAGACTTTGGGGGGTGTGCCTCTTGCTGGTGCTCTTCCTAGTGAAGCGAGCAGCTGTGCTCCGCACAGCTATCCACCATTCGTTCTGCCTTGGGACCAGGTAACTAATTGTGGACTGAAACCTCTGAAGCCATGAACCACATAAATCATTTCCTCCTCTCTCCATTGCATACATCAGGTATCTTGTCCCAGCATCAAGAAACCTGACCAATACAGGCAAAATCACCTAACACAAAGGCTGTTTTATAAAAAAGGTTTGAATATGTCATATAGTTTATGGAATACTTGTCCCCAAAAAGAAAAGTTCTAATGACACTGTGTCCTCTGGGACATCTTTTGATTATGCCATGATTGCTTGGCTGACTGAGAGTTGCAGCTGGCTCCTCAGTGTCAGGGCATTGTGTCACACTACATAGCACTACCCCAGGGAAAGATGGAGATTCAAAATCCAGTGTACACTGAATGTGCATCTTATACACAGCATCCTAAAGCCAAAAGATTTCAAGTTGAACCACTGGAGGCTGGTGACTATAACTATTCAGGAAGTTGAACCATCCTACTAAGATCCAACTGAGCTCGTTGTCTATGCCTGCATAGACATAATTACCTCAAAAATCAACAGCTTAAACCAGACTGAGCTCAGTGTGGTGGAGCATGCTCGTACTCCCAGCACTCTGGGAGGCTGAGGCAAGAGGACGATAAGTTAAAGTTCATCCTGGGCAGCTTAGCAAGTTAGTGAGACATTGTCTGAAAATAAGACATGAAAAGGGGCCAGAGAGGCAGCTCAGTGCACAGGCCTGTGCTTCAATTCCCAGTGATACATACCAAAAAAAGAAGAAGAAGGAGAAGGAGAAGGAGAAGGAGAAGGAGAGAAGAGAAAAGAAAAGAAGAAAATGGCCACTCTTCAAAAAAAAAAAAAACACTTTGATAAGCTCATGATCTGATTATAATTAATGGATTGAACATAGAGAAAACATGAAATTATGCTTACTTCAAACTTATGTAAATATACCTACTAACATAAATGAGTTAAATTACTTGTTTAGTGTGCAACCCTACTTCTTCCATTTTTTCTGCAAGACCACTGTGGCCCCATTGACTTCTTGGGGCTGGCTCAGCTCACACAGAGGTGTCTCTCTGGTTGTCACACTCATGCTCCCTGCTGGACAGCAGCAGCAAACCTTCAGTGGACCTGGGCCAGGGCAGAGGGCCCCTTTGGTCCAGGTGTCTCTGAAGGTGGCAGCCAAGGTGTAGTTGGGCTTCAATAATTTGAGGACCACCCAATGAAGGTGGAGGACTCAAGCCTGGAGCTCAGTCACATAGTAGCAGCTGCCAAGCAGCAGACTTGTCCTCTGTGGCTGTCACCTAGAGCCTCCATCCACTTCATGCCCTGTGAGCCTCTCTGTGGACCCCTTCCAGCTTGCACTGGCTTCTACCCATGTGAGCAAACAGAGGAAGGAGAAGGTGCACTGACTCATCTGAGGCAGGACATGTGCGTTACCCCAAGGCAGGTCACTGAGAAGTGGCCTGCCATGCCCAGCATGCGTCCCTTCGGTGGTCCCAGAGGGACAAACCCAGTGTGGCCTCCACCTTTTACTTCATCCCTGGGATGCAGGGCTGCACCTGTCCTGCAGGGGAGAAAAGTGACTGCATGTGGAGGAGCCACTTGTTGGTTTCCCCAGCTGTGCAGATCTTCAGTGATCCTGAACACCTGCGGTTAGCAGGGAGGCGCACACCTGCCTGTGGTCATGGCAGCTCAGCAGCAGCCAGTGGACAGCTGTGCCTAGGCCCTGGGCTCCTGCCTACACAACACTTACCAGCTAAGTGGGTCTATCTTTTTTTTTAAAGACACAGTTTCACTTCCCTTGAACTCACTGTACAGTCCAGGTTGGCCTGGAACTCACAGAGATCTTCCCGCCTCAGCCTCCTGAATGCTGGAACAATGAGTATGTGCCACCATATTCAACTTGTCTTTTCAGTAAATGACAACTTAGAGGGACAGGAAACCTGAGTTTAACCAATTCCAAAACTGCCAACTACGTCTAATTATAAAACCTGGAACTTTGCAACTGAGTAGTCCAAATGAGACAACTACAGATTGTCTACAGACTGTAATCAGTCAATCATTTTCCTTTTCTCTGTTTCTTCATTTATCTTATTAAATCCTGTTCTTTATCAACAACAGAGCCCAGGGACTCCAACCACAGCAGAGTACTGCTAGACTCATGTGCACAAATAAACTCAAGCTCTTAACACACCTCTGTCTCTCTGTCTCTGTTTAATGTTTAGCACTCTTGGCAACCAGGACAATGGTCCTCTCCTCTTCCTGAGAGTTTCTCCCTCCTCGCCCTTTCCTGACCTTGGACAGCACTGATATCCTGGGGGGCTCCATGGCTTATATAAAAGATGCAGAGACAGACAGTAAGATGTCATCTATCTGTTGTCCTCGTCACACCTTGCGCTGTGCTCTGGGGTAAGACAGGGCTTTCCAGCTGGACATTCCCTAGAGGCCTCCAAAGACTCCCTCCTTTCCTTCTCAGTCTCAGTCTAGCTCTGGCTGTGTCTGTCTCTCTCTGTCTCTCTGTCTCTCTGTCTCTCTCTCTGTCTCTCTGTCTCTCTCTGTCTGTCTCTCTGTCTCTCTCTGTCTCTCTCTCTCTCTCTCTCTCTCTCTCTCTTTCTCTCATCTTGATATTTAGTTCAGGCTGGCCTTGAACTCACTATGTAGCCCAAGTTAGCCTTAAACTCACAGCAGTTCTCCCACCTCAGCTTCCTGAGTGCTGGAGTCACAGGTATATGCCACCACACCTGGCTTGGGGTCCTTCTTGTATGTGACTTCTTGTTCCTTCTGTTTTAAGTTCCCACTTTAGATAACTAAAAGGGCTTGTAGAAAGTATCAGAAGTTTGTATCCTTTGAAATCTATTTCTAAACAAGGGCTTTTCTATTTATTAGCTGTCTTGAGCTCTGTCAGAGATACAAAGAGTGAATAAAATGCATGGTGGATTTTAATATTTTTAATTTTATTACAGCAAAAAACACATGCCTTGTATCCCCTCAAAATATTCTCTTTCTTCAGACGCACACTTCCTATCATTCTTGCTACTTTCTGCACAGTTCTTGAAGTCCTGTTTCCTTAGTGTCTTTATGAAGTATGATAAAAAATACAGTAACTGCTGCTGCCAAGTGCTATCCAATGGAGAGGCAGCTCGGACATAAAAACATGATACTGTGTCCTTATCTACCATATTCACTGATCTGGCCCTGTGTGACTTCCAGCTTCTCCCCAAAGTCAAAATGCACAAGCAAAGGAAATGTTTTGAATTCATTCAGGACACAGGGTCAGCCAGCACAGCGCAGCTAAAGACACTCAGGAAAGAGGATCCCAGAGCTGTTGCAGAATGTGACAAGGGTGGTGGGATGATTACTGTATGTTGGAAATAACTGGGAGGGGGAGTTTGAAGATTGATAGCAATGCATCTTTTACTATATTCATTTTTTAAAATTTTTAATGCTCACTGTATTTGTCAATGACACCATATAACTGTCCTACGAAACTTTGGAATCCAGGGGGTGTATTTGCCAGCTGGCTGTCACCTTCTCTGCCAAGTGATCCTCAGATCAAATCAGAAGTCAGATCTACAACTGTGGGCCTAGACAGTCACCTCGTGGGAGAATCTGTATGGAACAAACAGAAAAGCCACGCTCACTCACTGGCCACATAGATTGTTTAGTGTAATCAGTAATTTAATACTACTGTCTAAATTAATATCAAGAAATATTTTTAAATAAAGTAGAAGTAAAATGCAGCATTTTTTCCACTAAGTTTAAGATCCTATGCAGAAAAAAACACTGGGGAATTATTTTACCAGACTCTGAAGCAACCAGAGAGAGTTACTTTGGGCAGTAACTCAATGAGCTAAAATGTCCCTGATCTATAAATAACTACAGGGCTGGGGAGATAACTCAGCAGCATAAGCTCCTGCCTGGCAAGCGCAGGGTCCCAAGTTTGATCCCTGGCACCAAGAAAAAAAAAAAAAGAACTACAGTACTGTGTTTGAATTACTTTAACTCATGCTTAATTTGAAACAAATTCAACCTCAACCAAAGAATTGTGATGCCATGTGGGCCTTAACTAAGTTAAATTTTCAGGCAGCCTTTGGTTTCAAGGACCTTCAGTTATATGCTATCCTATGTCCCTGACTAGATTTTAGGATCACACTGTCAAAGTTTATGTTTGTCTTTGCTGCTAAACATATTTATCTGAAGCCAATTTATTATGATTCAGTCCCCAAATATGGTGATTTTTCACCTTGATAGTTAAATCTATAATATTAGACAAAAGCTTTGTTTTGATTTTTTCCAAGGTAAGTATTTCTGAAAGTGGGGCTGGGGAGATAGCTCCGTGGCACAAGTGCCTGCCTGGCAAGTGCAAGGTCGTGAGTTTGGACCCCGGTCCCACAGGGAAAAAAAAAAAAACACTAAAAAAATATTTCTGAAAGTTTGGTTTTTGTATAGCTAAAAGTTTGGTTGTTTCTTTCTTAAAGAAATGTCATTTTCTACTTAGCAGATTTCCTCCATGGAAATTGCAGCTGCTGGATGAGTTGCCTACAAACATACACAGTATGCTTAGAATCACTCCTCAGTCATCTTGTGTTTTATAATCAGTAGGAACCCATTATCTCTTTTGACTTTAGATACTAGCTCTCTGACCTAGAATATTAAAAGCAATCCTGGGAAACAAAGGAAAGGCAGGAAGCAGCATAATCCCTGACCTGAAATTATACTATAAAGCTCTTGTGATAAAATCAGCATGGTACTGGCATACAGATAGACCTGAGGATCAATAGAACACATTACAGGATGCAGACACAACTGCAAACACCCTCAGCCACCTTATTCTTGATAAAGGGGCCAAACAGTCTCACTGAAAGAAATATAACCTCTTTTATAAAAAAATGCTGGAAAAACTGCTTTCCATATGCCAAAGGCTAAAAATAGACCCATGCTACCACCATGCACAAAGCCACAGTCAAAATGGATAAAAGATTTAAATATAAAAGCAGAAACACTAAATCTTTTGGAGGAAAATTAGGTAAAAATATTAAAGATATAAGGGTAAGTAGAAAGTTCATGAACAAAACCAAAATGCATGGGAAATATTTCAAAAAATCAATAACTGGTATCTCATCTTTTTAAAAAGTTTCTTCACTTCAAAGCAAATCTCCAAGAGTAGAAAGAAGACCCACAAACCGGGAAAAAAATTGTAGCCTACTGACCCTCAGTCAAATGCCTTCTATCTGGAACATACAAAGAATTTAAAAAAGAATCAGGTCCCCCAAAAGTAAAGATCCAGTCAAAAACTGGGCATCTGAGATAAATATACACTTCTCAGAGGAAGGCATACAAAAGGCAAGTAAATATATGATCAAGTGTTCAACATCATTGATCATTCAAGAAATGCAAATTAAAATAACACTGAGATTTCATCCCACCTCAGAAAGAATGGCTAACATCAAGAAGTCAGTCAATAACAAATGCTGGAGAGGCTGTGGAGTAAAAGGAACATTTCTCCACTGTTGGTGGGAGTGTAGGCTTGTACGACCACTGTGGAAATCATTATGGAGATTCCTTTAGAAGCTAGGATTAAAGATCCCATTGAAGCCAGCTATTTCCCTCTTGAGAATTTTTCCAGAAGAACTAAAAGCCTCATACCACAACGATATATGTGTACCCATGTTTATAGCAACACAATTTGTCATAGTTAAATCCTGGAAACAACCCAGATGCCCATCAATTGAAGAATGGAGACGGAAGATATGGTATTTTTACACAATGGAGTAGTATTCGCCTATAAATCAGTATAAATTTGAGTGTTTTTTCAGTAAAAGGATGCAACTAAAGAACATACTCATGAGATAATTTATGTGCAAACATCATATCATCTCCTTCGTGTGAGACCTGAAAGAGAAAAGTGGAATCTGACAGGTACAATAGACACTGGTAAGGAGGAATAAACTTAGTCAAAAGGAAAGGTACTTAGCTGAAGAGGACAGAAGAGGGAGTTGGGGAAAGAGATGTATCTATGTACATAAGCAAGATGCTTTCAACAGCTGTAC
Organism: Capromys pilorides; assembly: GCA_004027915.1. Taxonomy (NCBI): domain Eukaryota; kingdom Metazoa; phylum Chordata; class Mammalia; order Rodentia; family Capromyidae; genus Capromys; species Capromys pilorides. The sequence continues at coordinate 15,175 of PVKN010006661.1, forward strand.
AGTGCATTTCTGCTGGTCCATGGAAAGAAGCAGTTAATGCTTTAATTTGTTGTTCTCGTTTTTTCAATGGTTTGTACTTTTTCTCTTCTTAATTTCTTATACATTTCTTTCTTTTTTCTTTCTTCTTCCTATTTGGTATGCATATATCTGGTAACATGTATAACTGGTTGGAAGACACTACGTATTACAACAAATACTGTGAAATTCATATTACTTTGTTAAGTGACAATCTATATCACTCATAATTTTTCTGGTTTAATTCTAACTTATACTTTCTTCTAAAAAATAACATAGAGTACTAGCTCTCTGAAACTAAGAGGTTGGTTATATTGTATTCTGCGTCTAACCTCAAAAGTACATGATCTCATCCTTAGGAAGTGAAAGTGTGCATCTCTAAATATGCACAGTAGAACAATTTCACAAATGTTGCATTTCATGCCAGCTGTCCACATTTACAGTACAGCCATTTCTCCCAAGGAATAACCAGACTTTCAATATGACTTTTTTAAGACCTCAGCCCCCTGGGTGCTGGAATCACAGGCACATATTTGTTTTTGTGATCATTACCAAAGTTTAATCTCAGAAGGCTTATCTTTCAGATATAAATAATGTGAAAATCAAACCTAATTTCCTCCAGAAAATGCTGCAAGACAATGTGTAGTTTCAAGCCAGGAGTGTTGGCTTGAGTCTGTAATCCCAGCACTTGGGAGGCTGAGGCAGGAAGATCAGTGCGAGTTTGAGACCAGCCTGGACTACAAAAGTGAACTCAAGGCCAGCTTGAACTGCATAGTGAGACCCTGTCTCAAAAAAAAATACATACATATATATATATATATATATATATATATATATATATATAATCAGCAGTCTGAAGCACTTAGCTTAGGCAAGAAGGGACCAACACAAAAAAGACAAAGAAGAACAAAAAGGAGGAGGAGGAAGGAAGGAAGGAAGAAAGAGAAAGAAAGAAAGAAAGAAAGAAAGAAAGAAAGAAAGAAAGAAAGAAAAAAAGAAAGAAAGAAAGACAATGTGTAGTTTCACCTTCCTAATTCTCAACTATAGTTAAAGAAAATATCATACAACACAAGTTCATTGTAAAGTCAGTACCTGGAAATTGAAAACTGCTTTTCATAACAGAAAACAGGGATACAAATCTTTTGCAAATGAAGAGGGGACCGAGAGATGATGGAGGGAGGGGAGGACAGCAGAGGGGATGTAGTTAGGAATGAGGGTGCACTGTGGGTGCTAGCTGCCTGCACAGAGTGTATGATGTACTACAAATAGCAACTAATAAAAATATTTTAAATAAGCATAAGCTTTAAAAATATTTTTGGGAATTTTTAGTTTGTTGTTTTGTTTGTGACAGGGTCTTGCTATATAATCCAAACTGGCCTTGAGCTCACTATGTAGTCCGGGTACTCCTCCTGTCTCAGCTTCCCAAGTACTGGCATTAGAGTCATGTGCCACCACACTTGACTAAAAACACTTTTCTTTGATTAGGTTGCTTGCTATGTCTGTGGCTGATACAACAAAACCACACTCAAATGAGCCTGTGGCCCCAGGGGCCCTGGATACCAGCAGGAACAGCCCCTGCGAAGGCAGCCGACCTCCCAGCGGCAGGCCCTCCAGCTGTAGCGTGGACTACAGCCAGTCCCAGTGCTCCTGCAGGAGCCTGCACTCCAACTGTGACTACTCGGAAGACTTTATCTCCCTGTGCTCAGACCCAGCCACCAGCAGAAGTTATGTTGAGCAGCGGGTGGTAAAAGAGAAGAAAAAGTACCAGGCTTCCAAAATTGCCCAGCCTAAAGGTAAGAAGCAAACCAGCCCTGCCAAAGCTCATTCCTGGGGTCATAGTGCTGTTACTTGCCATGCTAGTACCTTGAGACTTTCTGCATCTGGCTTTACCGAGTTTGCATAGTGCATTGTAAGTGAACCTTAGGGGATAGAGAAGTTAAAGATGAATGCAAAGTAACAGGAGGACTTTGCAGTTACAGAGTAGCCCAGGGCTGGACCCCACAGGCTATTGCCTCTGTGTCAGCTCAGTGTCTGGGATTTGGGGCATTTGGGGTGTCTGTGAATGCCCATGCCGGTCTCGACTGCCCTAGAGGGTGGACTTCAAATCCAGTGAGGCACAAGGTACAGCATTTTGAAACACAGATGATGCAAAAGGCTTCAGTGATGTCCTCCTTGTGAATTGTTCCAAGTCCCAACTCCATTAGCACTACTTGTCCAGAGCAGCCTCCACCGGGATATCCACTCCTTTTCCTCCCACACCACCCAGGGGTCCCCCCTTTCCACCTGATCTTTGGCTCCTTGGCAGCAGCTGAGATGTGTTCCAGAGCTTGCTTTGGGGAGGGCAAACCACTTTTACATTCACCCAGTGATCTCCATGCCAGGCAACCCAGGACCCTGCATGCCATTGTGTGTCAAAGCTGGGACATCTAGACTCCAGGTGGAGAGCGAAGGCTTGAATAAGAGACAAGTTCTGTGATCTTAGGATCTCAAGAGGATCAAAACCCTCAGCAGAATTAAAGATTCTCTTGACACAAAGAACTTCTCTGGGTGGCCTGTATTCATTTGGCTTTCAAACAAAGGAGGGGGATACTGAAGAAAACACAGGAATCTGCATGGAATCTTGGGATAGTTTGAAGACTTCCCCATGTAGTAAAGTATGCTAACTAGGAAACTATCTTATTGCCAGATTGACATTTGTTATACGAGTATAGTTTTGTTAATTAGGGTTCAAGCCAGGCATCCTCAACTATGACCATCACACCTCACAGGCCACTACAGGCTTCAGCCAGGATCCATGGCTCACAAAGGTTCACTTACTGTGAGTCTGCTGCCCATCTCCAGACAAGGGGCCTGGGCCTGAGAGAGACTCATAAGCAAACATGGGAAGCCAGATTGGTTAATTTAAATCCTGCTCAGAGCAGCTTTGTAGTAGTTTCCATCAAAGAGACATGGGCACTACAGGGCACAGACTGTGACAGGCCTTTCCTCTCGACCTCCTCTTTCCCCTGGTCTACAGAGGAAGTAGGCTCCTTTCTTTTAAAAGGAAAGAAAGCATAGACCTTGAAGAAAGAGAAGTACCTGACCAACATCCAACTTGGGAATAGCCCAGAATGTGCAGAACCAGTGTGGGGGGACAGAGAGAAGGGAGAGGAGCAGTGAGATCAAAGCAACAGAGGTCAGGAGAAGAGGCCAGGAAGGATGGTAGAAGGAAAATTTGGGCCCAAGACAGAGGAGGCAACAGAGCTTTACAGAGGGGCTGGTTGGGCAGAGCCCAGGGAGGAGCTGGGTGCCGCCTGCTGCTGGGTGAATTGAACTCACAGAACCCATATCCTTGTAAGCACTGTGGCCAGCCATGTGTTGTGTAATGAGTCACTTTGAGCTAGTGTTTCAGTGCCGTAGTTTAAAGAATTGGGTATTTAAGCATAGTTTAATCATTCAGCTAAATCTGCCTCATTGTGTGAAATGGGATAGAAATTATAAATTATTTATATACTGTCACCTTTACTCGCAGTTGATAATGATAACAAAACCATTAAGGACTAGGCCCTAGACCAGTTCTCCATGGACAGCATGAGCCTGTCCTGTGTTCAGCAGGTGGCATCTTTTCTTTTTTGAAGCAAACAAATTCGTTTACCTTATCCTGCCCCCTTCTGGGCAGAGGAGGAATTCAATCTCAGACGCAGTGTGCAGGGGCAGGAATTTGCAGGGGAGGTTTGGGAGAGACCTTTGGGCCCTCTTGCCTCCTTCTCAAAACATCCATGCCCCATGTGCTCAACCTTGCCTCCTGGGCCTCAGTGTTTGGTCCCCAGGCACACTCTTCTGCTGCCCTTGCTCTCCTGTCATCTACTTAAGGGGACACAGGTCTCACTGCCCTTAGAATTCTTCAGGTGTTCTTCTAATCTCAGAGTCAGACCATGTGAGTGTTAAGACATCACAAGGTGCAGAAGGTCAGGCTTGATCCTGCTGGTTCTGGCACAGAATGGGTCAGCCCCTGACCACCTCCTCTCAGTCCAGCCTGATGCATGCTGCCTTGGTGTGGGACTTCCCTGATCGGGCCTCCACACAGCCAAAGACACTTCACCAGCCTTCCGGTATGGGTCCAGGAAGGTGTCACATTGGTTCCCAATGTGCTGCTCACGCTGTGAATGGTGTGGAACCAGGTGGTCTGTGTGGTCCTGACTCACAGGCTTTATCCCGATGCACTCATGCTTTCCGTGGGCTCAGTTTCCAACATGGACAGAACTGCCTTCCCCACCACAGAACCAAACACACTGAGCACCTCTTGAGCAATGTGTCCACACATGAGCCGCTCAGTGGAGATCAGGACGCCAGGGACACCAGCCACTAAGTGCACTTCTCTCTCCAGAATGAGAAGCAGTCCATAAATTTTAGAATCCAATTTCAGTCTGTCTTTCTCAAAATTTAGACATATTAGCATGTACCTGTGCACCCAGACATCTCAGCATGCAAAGAGGCACACATATACAGCATACAGAAGTACACAGACCTTGGATTATGTCTCAACAATCTCTTTCTGTGTGCCCAGAACAAGTGACATCCTGAAGGATCAGCATGTTTCACTTAGAATGCTACAAACAGCACAGTAATGGTACCCATATCTCTACAACTCAAATTCAATGAGAAAAACTTGGTGCTGAGTATAATATTTTTCAAGTATTTTTGTTTAAAATGTATGAATGAGTCAGGTATTGTGGCACATGTCTGTAATCCAAGCACTCGGGAGACTGAGGCAGGAGGATCACTGCATGTTCAAGGTCAGCCTGAGCTACAAAGTGAGCTCAAGACCAGCCTCCTAAGCTACATGGAAAGAAAGACCCTGTCTTTAAATAAATAAATAAAATACATGAATACATCCCAACTAATATCCAAAGTAATGAAAAAAAATTGGTGTCAGATTTATGGACATGGAGGATATATACTCATATACATACTTATTTTAAAGAGTTTAATGGTTTTAAAGGTGATTTTTAATTTAAAAGATCTTCACCCTGTTCTCACACCACATCAGAAAGAACTGTATCAGCTACTTAACATAAAGCAGCCAGTTCAGTGGCTCACCTATAAGAAGCACTGTCCATGTTAGCAATTGCAGTGTCCTAGCTTTTAGTAACATTTATAATAGAAATCTAAGTACAAGTCAAAGAAGTCCTAGTTTTCAGTCTGTCTTGTATCACCTCATAACTAGGTAATCTTGGACAAGTGACACAATCTCCAGCTATAACACAGACCACAATTGCCCTGAAAGACTTGGATTCATGAGCTACCCGGGTGTACAGTCACCAGCCTGGCACATGGTGCTCCCTCAGGGTCTGTTCCTTCCCACCCTAGTTACACCTCCATGTTTGCATTTGCATGAGTGTGCACAGGGTGTGTGCATGATGCACGTCTGTCTATGTTATTAGTAACCACACTGTCTGCTTGTGCAGGTCGAAAGGAAGTCTCCAATGAAAAGAAGCACCCCTGGAATGCACCGGGGCTCCACTCCCAGCTCAGTCTGGTGGCGCGCAGGAGGGATGCCATGGCCCACCGCATCCTTTCCGCACGGCTGCACAAGATCAAAGAACTGAAAAATGAACTGGCTGACATCCACCGCAAGCTGGAAGCCATCATCATAGAAAACCAATTTCTCAAACAACTTCAGTTTAGACACCTGAAAGCCATAGGAAAATATGAGAACTCCCAAAGCAATTTACCCCAAATTATGGTTAAACATCAGAATGAGGTGAAAAATCTAAGGCAGCTCCTTAGGAAATCCCAGGAAAAGGAAAGAACTGTCTCCAGGAAACTCAAGGAAACTGACAGCGAGTTGCTGAAGACCAAAGATGCCCTGCAGGCACTGCAGAAGCTCTCTGAAGACAAAAACCTGGCAGAAAGGGAAGAACTGACTCATAAACTCTCGGCTCTTATGGCAAAAATGGAGGCAAATGACAAGAAAATACAGGTCTGTATCTCAGGGGCGTAGACACAGTAAGGTTCCACAATTAACACATCTTTGAGATGCACATTAGCCCACTTGCCCTGTAACAGAGTACATTCAACCCCTGGGGGAGGAGGGGTGCTGAACAGTGATGTGGGTAGCAAGGCCAAGGAAGGAGGGGCTCACAGAAAAAGAGAGCAATCTCAGAACCAGAAATGACCATGGTGAGCAAGGGGTCACCGCATAGCTGGACCTACGGGTCTGGAAACAGCTGCTCTAGAGGGCAACACGGCTACCAGTGTTAGGGAAGTTTCCTCACGTGCCAAAAAACCTGCACCATGTCCTGCAGTCTCCCTAGAAAAGCAGCTCTCTGCTCTAAACTGTTACCTGAACCTTGCCTGGTACAACCCTTTTCTTGCATTCTTAGTCAGTGGTGCAAGCAATCATTACCACCATTTTTAGTTATTCCAGAATAACAATTTTTCCCAGAATGATCCTAGAAGTAGGGAAGAGAAAGGAACTTTAAAAACTGAAGATACAAATGGGTTGCTTGTTCTCAGTTTGTCCACATCCAGGGACAGTACCACCTGGAGATGACACCGATGCACTAGAGAATGCCCTACCCGCTTGACCTTGTAGACAGTCTCATCTCAATGGATACAAATAGGAATGGAATTATTTCTACTTTTTAATGATGTGGTACTTGATGGTGAGAGGAAGTATTTTCTATGATCTTGAAAATAAGTAAATATCAAGTTTATTTGATCTACATTTTCAATTATTTCTTCTGTTTAGTAAAATTCTCTACTTTCAAAGAGAAAAGTCTCTAGCTGGGTGTGGTGGAGCACACCTGCAGTCCCATCAACTTGAGGGCTAACACAGGAGGGTTGCTGTGAGGCAGGATGCCAGTCTGGGCTACATAGTGATTTCAAGGCCAGCGAAAACTGCATAGTGAGACCCTGTCTTAAAAAATGAAATAAAAATTTTTAAAGGAAAAATATTAATATTTTAGGAAGTGAGCTTTTCAGTGGTTATGTCACCCTTTTAGATTTGTTTTCCACTTTCTTTAATGGGAAAGTATTACTATTAAAATGAGGAAGACCAACCTTGTGAGTTGTGATTGGCAAATAGGATGAGTATTTTCAAGGCCCCTCGCCTCATCATCCTTGCCACTTCCTGTAGCAGCTCTGGAGTCATTCCAGAGGACTGTAGAGTGTATAGTTGGGACTGTCCTGGCTGCCTCCATGCCCTGGATCCATTCAGTGTCCACCTTTCATGGTCATGTTGACTTTGGGAAAGCACCAGAAGCCACACAGTGCCAGTATGGTGAATAAGGTGGATGAGGACACAGTGTCATGTTGTTACAAACTGCCTTTCTGCTGGGTGGCATTGGCAGCATCACTCTCTGTATTATTTATCACACCTCATAAAGACACTCACCAAAGAGCTACTCCAGAACTGCTACAGAAAGTGGCAAGGATGATGGGATGAATGTTTCTGAACAGGAGTGAGGATGTATTGTGAGAGGGATTCATGGCACTGTCTTTTACTATAATAAATTGGTTAGATATAAACACTAACCATTATTTCCATCATCTTTGTACATGAGAGGAAGAAGTCCCTTGAGCTAAGCTTTCTGTCAAACTCCAGAGCCAACCATTTTGCAATAAGACAGTCTGTTATGGTTTCTATCTAGTTGTCTCCCCAAAGCGTTATGCAGTTGTGGGACGGACTTCTAGACTTCGTGATTAATTCATGATCCACTGGAATTATGAGTGTGAGTGCTTCTTGGATTATAGGTGTGAGTGCTACACCCAGTGGCCTGGGGTGGATAGCCTGAATGCAAGACAGTGGAAACAGACTTGCTCTCTGTTGCCGTTGTTACCACTACCTCTCCCCTTTGCTGTTCGCTGTTTTCCACCACCATGAACTGCTACCCTCTGTCATGGGGCACTCTGCCTTGGAGCCAGCTGAATATGGGCTGAAACTTCCACAAACTGTGAGCTAAATAAACCTTTCCTTCCTTCATTTTGTGTGTCAGGTATTATGTCACAGCATCGAGGGAAAAATGACTGAGATACAGTCCCTCCACAAAGCAGGCAGGCTTGTGCCTGATGGTGACTGGGCAGGGTCAGCTACTTCATGGTCCCTTGGCACTGTCAGGCGGGGTGAGCCCCTCAAGACTCTCCGACTCTGTTCGAGAGGATCCCCTTCACCAGGGTCTGCACTGGTATTCGAGAACCAACTGCAGAGAGAACAGTTCACTGGGCAGAACTGCTGAGGTTCTGGTTTGAAGTATGACATTAATTGTATTTTATTTATTGATCTTAAGGATGTATTCAAAGGATTTTTTAAAAAATCAAACTCCAGAGAATGTAAAAAATATCATAAAAACAATGTAAAAAAAAAAATGTCCTCTAGGTGAACCACTGATAAAATGATACTGCAGTTCTACACTTCTCCTAACTCTGCTCACTTCCACTGTGATGGAGGTTTTGCATGACGCCAACTGGCCACAGAGTAGGTGACAACTGTCTCTTTTCAGAGCTTGGAGAGACAGCTGAGGCTGAACACTAGGGCCTTCAACCGTCAGCTGGCAGCGGAGAACCGGAAGACACTGGCAGCCCAGACGGCCACAAAGACCCTGCAGGTGGAGGTCAAACGCCTGCAGCAGAAACTCAAGGTACTGCTTTCCAAACAAAATGTGAGAAAATGGTGATGGCCCATGTCCCCAGACACCAGAGCTGCCTGTGCGCACCATAGCTGCAGGCTCTGCGACCTCATGAATGTTCCTCACGTCATTTCCTCTCATTGGGATTGTGAGCAGATAGGGGGCTGCAATCATTAGATGAGTGAGTACATGTTGCACATTAGAAAAATTAAAGCTCTATTCATTCGTGAGACTTCGTGTTATTGTTATTTCAATGCATTAATATTATGCTTTAATGTAATTCTAAATAACTTTTTACATGTAAAGTGTCACACTATACTATCAAAGCCTAATTTTAGTCTATGTGCTGCAAAGGGAGCACAAGGGCAAACTGCAATGGCCAGCAATTTATTTAAGGTCTCATTAGAAATACATTTTTGGAACCATCTTTTAAGCCAGGGATGGTGGCATGCCTATCATCCCAATATTCAGAGGACTGAGGCAGGAGGATCACCATGAGTTTCAGGGCAGCCTGGCCCCCACAGTAAGAGCCTGTCTCAGAAAAAAGAAAAAAAAACCTAAAATTTCCAATATTTGTGGAAAGCTGGATAAGACAACTAAAATATAAATGCTTTCCAATCTCACTAATAAATCTTCAGCTTAGTTCTTGAGGCAGAAATCTTTAACTTTTCTGGGATGAGTAGGAAATTTGGATTCCAGGGAGTCTTCAGATCATACTGTAGTCTGGGTATAAGGAGGACTGGGAGACAGATAAAAACCCTCCCTGCATAAGGCTGGAAAAGAGCTGTGTTTGGTTTTTCTCTAGAGTTCAGGAAACCAAGAAAGAATGCACTGGAAAATGAGCATGACTAACACAAGCAGCTTAGACGTCTAAGAGAACAGGCTTTGGGACCCACTGGCCAAACCAAAGGAGACACAGACGGGGAATTTTAATATACTCTTGTGCTTCTTTGTTCCTATAAGTAGACATTGTGTGCAGCCACTAAAAACACATATTTTTTGGCCAGCAGTTATGCTTGATAGTCAATGAAATGCCTAACTAAAACAGAAAACTATATACTAAAACTCATTTAGTCAGTACAATAACAAGATTGCAAATATATATATATATATATATATATATATATATATATATATATATATAATATTCTGGCTGGTTCAGCCTGCACTGGGGGGGTGCAGCTGGCGCAGCATATAATGCCAGGGATGGAACCACAGTCCCTGCGGTTGCCTAAGCTTGCTTAAGCAGGCGCTTTAGACTGCTGAGCCATCTCTCCAGCCCCCAAAAATAATCATTTTAGAACTTGTGGGGACTTTTAGTGGTCTCACTCAGTGGTATAGCACTTACCTCACATGCATGAGATCTTGGGCTCTATCCTCAGCCTAGCACAACAAACAAAAATCCCTTTTTCAAGAAGAAAAGTAGGGCCAGCAAGATGGTTCAGTGGTCTAAAGCGCCTGCTTAGGAAAGCTCAGGCAACTGCAGGGACTGCAGTTCGATCCCTGGCACCACATGCTGCGCCAGCCCCACCACCAGGGCAGGCTGAGCCAGCCATAAAATAAGTAAATAAAGAAACAAACAAACAAGCAAACAAATAAATAAAATAAAATAAAAATTAAAAAAAAGAAGTGTTTAAAAAAAAAGAAGAAGAAAAGTAAATGTACTTCTCCAGCATGTATTTCTGTGCTTCTATAAAAAGAGACAGGGCAGCTGGGGTGTGGCTCAGTGGCCGAGCACTTGCTTGGCCTATGGGAGGTGCTGGGTCTGATGGCCCCACATTGCAAAAGAAAAAAAGCAAAATAAAAATGAGGAACTTGCACAAACCCCATGGAGTGATCTCAAGATGCACTGGTAAGTGAGAAAAGAATAGGGAAAGAAGGTGGGCAGTACATTGCCATTTAGGAAAAGGTCAGCAATAGATTTATCCACATTATTTTATATTTTTAAAAATCAGTAGGTAATAGAAAAGGAGTAAAATAAGGTAAAGAGAAAAAAAAGAAATAAGGTAAAAGGGACAGTCATAGAACTTAAGTTTCTTAAATATCTTCTTGCCTGATATGATTTTGAAATCAAGTAAATATTTTGCATAACTACATGACAGAATTAAATATGAAAACTAAGAGACTATACCAAAAAATTCCAAAGTAAATAAAAATACATAGCTATGTATTAGACTGGTGGCATAATGTCACACAAAGAAACAATACAAATGACTTAAAACATTAATTTAATCATACATTAATGATATACAAGCAAGAACAAAAATGTGGTCATTTTGATTCCTCTCTAGAATATCTTTTAGTAGTCTGTGTAGGGTTGGCATGATCATCATAAATTTCTTAGGTTCTTCTTTGTCATGGAAGTATTTCACTTCTCCATTAAACTTGAGAATTTTGCAGGAGAGATAGATATAGATATAGATATAGATATAGATATAGATATAGATATAGATATAGATATAGATATAGATATAGATAGATATAGATAGATATCTGGGCTGGAATTTGTTTTCTTGGAAGACTTGTAGTTCTTTGCTCCATGCTTTTCTTGACTTGATGATTTATGAAGAGAAATCTGCCATTATTCTGATTAGTTTTCCTTTAAATGTGATCAGCTTCTTTTCTCTAGCGTCTTTTAGTATACAATTCCTGTGCTAAATTTCTGGAATCTTGACTATTATATGTCTGGGTGTGGTTTTAATTGAGTTGATGTTATCTGGAGTTCTATATGATTCAGTTACCTGAATGTCAGATTTTTTTCCCATATTTGGGGAGTTTTCTGCTATAACGTCTGCCCATATTCTTTTTTTTTTTTTTTTAATTTTATTTATTTATTTATTTGTTTGCTTGTTGTGTTTGTTTGTTTCTTTATTTATTCATTTTGTGGCTGGCTCAGCCTGTCCTGGTGGTGGCGCTGGCGCAGCATGTGGTGCCGGGGATTGAACCGCAGTCCCCGCAGTTGCCTGAGCCCTCCCAAGCAGGCACTTTAGACCACTGAACCATCTCACCGGCCCCTGCCCATATTCTTTTTATATCATTTATATTGACTCCTTCTTTCTCATTGGTGCCTATTAGTTAGTCTTACATTGTTCCATCTTTGCATTGTCTTGCAGCTGTTGATTATTTCCTGCATCCTAGTTGTTTTTAAGAAATCTTTTCTTACCTTTTTACTTGTTGCAACAGTGTCTTCAAGGTCTGAAAGTCTATATTCACTTTCATTCAGATGGTTTTGCCAATTTTTAATTGAGTTTTTAATCTCTTGAATATCTCTTTGAATCTGCTTCATGCATTCTATTTCTTTTCTATATTGCCTATTCAAGGATTCCATCATTTTTTTATTCTCTATTTTTTCAGTGTCTTCTCTAGAAACAGTAATTGTTTCATTATAACTGTCATTTCTTTTTTACTTAGATTATTTCTGGTCTATTTCCTCTATATCTTTCTGCAGTTGTTTCTTTACTTCAGGCACTATTATTTCAGAGATTTCAAGTGCGTGGTTTCCAATTTCTTCAATGCTATTATCTCCTGAATTTTTTCTGGGTGGGTTTGGGGCCTGAGAAAGCATTTTGCTCCTTCTGTTGTCATTTTATATTTCAGGCAGAGGGCCAGCCAGATAGCTCAGAGGATTAAAGCGCCTGCAAGCAGGGGCCAGGGATTCAAACCCCAGGCCTGCTGTGCCAGCCCCACTACCGGGGCTCACTGAGACGGCAATTGAGAGCAGTTGTGGTGGCAGATGCCTGTAATCCCAGCTCTTGGGAGGCTGTAAACAGGTGGCTCACTATGAGTCTGATCTAGTAGTGAGACCCTGAACACCCTGTATATCCTTCCCTAAAATAAAAAAAAAAAATTAAAAAATATATTTCAGACAGAACTCTTTATTTTGACTTCTGTGATATTTTTGCATGAAAGTTTGACAGTACTTAGCTATGTCACTATGTCCAGAGCCTCTCTGTCTACACTCTGTTCTTTAAGTATCCTCTGTGTCAAAGATTCTTGTTTTGTGTGTGTCCCAAAGTTTTGCCCTTTGTATTGATTGAGAGTGAGATACTAGTTTCTGTTTGGCACTGTCCTCTGACCTTTGGTGTAGAGTTTTGTGCAGTTTTTACCCAAACACCTTCTGATATTATTACCCAAGAGAGATCATGTGGTTATGGCTGATAGTTTTTTATTTACAGTACTATAATTAGCAACATTAATAATGAGTAGTAAGATTAGCAATTGACAAACTTTTGTAATTAATGGGTTTGTATTTTAAACCA
>PVKN010006662.1:0-28052 GCA_004027915.1 Capromys pilorides
TACAAGTATCGTCTCATTGGTATTAATATTTTTAAGCCTGTCTTAAAAAAAAAAAAAAAAGGCAGCTCTGAGAGAAAAGGGGGATTTACCATGCAGTGAACATCTACTTGAGGACCCTAGGCCGAGGACTTTGTGCCTTTTTCTGAAAACAAGGCGCCTGCCTTCTTTACAAGGGGAGTTGTGGCTATTTTGATGCCTTTTGAAAGCACCACAATTAATTTGATTGAGCTGCTAAGAAGTCAGCTTTGAAATAAAAAAAAAAAAAAAAGAGAGTGAGAGAGGGGATAATAGTCACATGGACTTAGCATCACAAGGGGAAATTCGCTGTAACCCCAGCAGTCTTTCAGACAGCTGATGACCACGGGCCAGATTGTTCATTTCACAAAGGGGAGTCTTTTAAAAATGAGAAGACTTTTGTCCAGAGCCCAAACCTCCCCAGGGGAAAGACTCATTTATAACCCACTCCGATTATTCTTTTCCTCTTGAATCTCAGTAGTTAAATATGAATTTATACGGAGCACTCAGCAACACCGGAGCTGAATAGTGCAGCAAGCTATCCGTGTGCAGGCCTCTCAGCCCTGGGTTCCGGTCTTGGCTCTGATCCTCCCTAGAGAGTTGCACTGTCACAGGAGTGGCCCTGACCTCCCAGGGTTTTGTTTCTCCCTTGTAAAATGAAGCAGTAACATTAATCCTTTATTCTTTGGAAGATGGGTTTGAGAGAGAAAGTTCGCTGATAACCGAAACTATTTGAGAAGTATCTGAGATGATCTTGAAATGATAACCTTGGAGGTGTACACAGATGTGCTGGAGTAGGGAGCAAGTCACTAACTGGGGATTAGGCTCCCTAGCCCCTCTTCCCTGTGGTTTCTCAGGCAACATGTGGGTCTTTGTTTCCTTGGTGGGCCTGTCTTCTGTCCAGTCTTCCTCCAGGGGCCTGGAGAGTTTCCATCCCTGGCGCCCAGGAGGCAAGGGGCCAGTGGGCACTTGGGGCAAAAGCTGTCCAGCACGGCAGACTGGTCAGCCCCCACCTTGTTTCAGGTTTTCTGGTGTGTTGATTTCCCCCTCTTTCCCAGACACCTTTCCCTTCCCATTTACATTCTCCCTGGAGGAAAGGGATGGCTTCTAGGAGGTCAGCAAGGAGGAGGAGGGGAACCGCTGGTGTCTGTCAGGCGTGGGTTGCTGTCACTTTTCGGCTGAGAGTCTCCTACTCCATACTCTGCCTTCTTCTGCCTCTCAGGGCCTCGGCTGGAGCGCGCTGTTCACAGGGTGACACGGGCTTTCTCCTGCCAGGTGAGAACTCTGCAGGGTTCTTTGTGCATGTATGTTAGGAATAGAAATAAGGAAGAAAGAACTGAAAATTCATAGAAACATGAAACAAAACATTGCAGAATTGTTGAATTAAAGCTCAAAGAAGAGGGATGATGTAATATTAGCAAAAGTTGATTGTCAAGCTTCTCTGTGGGTAATATCACAGGTTAGAGGTATGAGGAGAGAGACAGAGAATGACAGCACTTACACGATGTGTAAGACACATTTCAGAATTTGGACAGGCTGGACAGAGATTCCAGATTCTGGAGTCAGTCACGGATACTACCCACTTAGGCTGGGCAACCTCAGCAAATCCATATGGGTGAAAACAAGTACAGAGTTCTTCCGGTCCTTTTCTGTGTATCCCCAGTGCCACACTCGTAGTAAGAACTCCATAAATATTTGGATCAATGAAAGAATATAGTTGAGAGTAATCCATCTGCATTGTGCACAACAGCAAGGATGAAGCCCATAGGCAACTGTGAATGATCACATGCCAAACTAGAACAGAGATCTGTCTAAGTTCCAGAATATTCTTTATCTATCCTAACACAGAATTTACTGTATGTTAAAAATATCAAACTAGGGGCCCAGGGAGATAGCTGAGTAGAATAAGTGCCGAGTTCAATCCCTGGTACCTCAAATAAATAAATAAAAATATCAAACTGAAGAAGACACCAAATGGAAGTCAAGCAAGAACCAGGCTTGAAGTCTAACCTGTTACTGGTTGTTTGAGCTTGGCCAGATCATGACCTCTGTCTCTTATAGATTGTGAGAGTATAGCTCCATGTTCCAAGACCAAAGTCTGATATTCTAAGATGTTCTAAGAATTTCAAGAGCTTCTGGAAGAAACCTTGAGCTGCTTAGGGAGAAATAAAAAAATATTTAAAGAGGAAGAGAGTTAATGTAAAGGAAATTTTTTGTTGGCGATGCCAAAACTCCTTATCTTAGTCTCCATTTCCTCTACATCCCAGCTTTGCCTGTGTCTTCGGAGCCCCCCCCACCATCACCACTCACACTGCCCACCAAGTTTACAGGATGGCAGCTTCTGGTTGTCCGATTCTTCACAGTAAAGCACAGTGCAAGCCACAAGCATCACAGTCACAATTTGGGGACACATGCATGGCCACAGGGACCTCTGCAAGTAACTAAGTAACGACCCACCCTCCAAATAGCACCCTGACCTCTTCCTAGCTGTGGGGCTGACTCTCAGATTCCACCCTGTCCCACGCATATTTGGTGCCCTAACCTGAATGGTTCTCCGGCCTGTAGCAGATTGGACAGGTCACCTTCTGCCCCGGGGAGACAGGTGCTGCCAGAGGGTGCTGAGCCTTCCCCAGAGACCTGTGCAGGCTCTCCCTGGGGGCTTTCCACACTGGTACATTCTTGGTCAGCGGCAGGCACATTTCACACTGAATTCCACCCCATGGGGCTGCGTCTAATTGGACAAATTTGAGCAGCAGGCAGCGTAGCCCCTGCAGCAGGGAACGTTGATGTATGGCCCAAGCAAGGACTCAAATCTTAAAGTGACAGGGGTCTTTTTCAAAGAGTGATTGGCTGGATTCCAGGAGTAACAAGCCTGACCATGACTCAAAAGAGAGAGATGGGCCGGCTTCACAAAGCAGGGCCTCTTGCAAGGAGGTGTTTTTGAAAAGCGTGTCTCCATTTCTCCTGTGACAGGATAAACAGGATAGGGTGGTCCCTAGGACAGTCATCTCGACCCAGTCACACTGAATGCCTCTCCCACCGAGCACTGTATCTGGATTGAGATTAAATCTGGCTAAAATATCCACCAAGCAAGTCTTGGCAGAAAAAATAAATAAAAGAAAAAGAAGAAGGAAAACCATATTGTTATACATTCCTTAACACTCACCATGCATGAGTTCAGTATCCATCAAATGTCTATTAAATGCTACCATGGATGCTGTGCATGTGTCTGCCTAGGTGCAGTGCAGTTTGTGGTCAAAAGAGGAGAAAACACTTTATTAAGATAATCTTACAAATAAATATAGTTACAGTTTGTGTGAAGATTATGAAGGTAAAAATGCTATGTGGTCTGAGAGCATCTGAAAGGGTACTTAGGGAGTTTCCCTAAGGAGATGACAGGGTAACTTAGGTCAGCAAAGGTGACAGGAGAGGAGTAGGTAAACCAAGTGCTCAAGAAGTTGAAAACAGTCTGTGTGGCTGGGGCTTAGGCCACAGAGGGGAACAGAATGGGCCGGGACGGTGGCACCTCCCTGCTCACCTAAATCTTAGTCTTAAGCAAAAAGCAATGGGGAACATGGATTCTGCAAGGGATGGTATTTGAGCCTTCACAAAGATCACTCTGGTGACAGTGTGGCGAACAGGAGACTGTGTTAGAAATGCAGTGGAACGTGATGATGGCGGGGGTAGTAAATAGAAGATAGATAAGAGTGATAGTAGGAGGCAGATGCAGTAGACTTTTGTGATCAAGTGGAGATGTTAAAATTGGTCCCCAGTGTTCTGAATCACTTCATTCATTTTATTTCACTCTCTGAAAGTTGTCAGACAGGTGCAGAAGAGTGCAGACACATTGTGTTTCCAGTGGAAATGTCAAGACACTGACTCTATAGATAGACCTAAGAGATGTTTAGCCCAGGTGTTTCCTAGAGACAGATGGAGTAAGATGAAGAGGAAATGTTAAAAAGGTAATTAGATGCCCTGTAAGGGGATTAGAGAGTTAAGGAAACACAAATTAATATATTAAGATCCAAGTGTGGTGGTGCACGCCTACAAAACTTGTAGCACTTTGGACTGAGATTAGAGGCTGAGGCAGGAGAATTGCAAATTTGAGCCCAGCCCGGGCAACTTAGTGACTTACAGAGACCCTGTCACATAAGAAAAAAAAAAAAATTTAAAAAGCTAAACATATAGCTCGGTGCAAAGGTCCTGGATTCAATCCCTATGAGAAAAGATATATATATATACATATATATATATATATGTATATATATATTAGAATATGTATATATATATTAAGTATAAATCTTCATGATTTTATAGAAATGTGATGAGAAACTGTCTTGCACATTGAATGACAGACAAATGTGTGTTATTTAGAGATGAGGTAATGGGCTAGATATAACATGAGGCAGATTTGACCAGAGAATCCATGTAAAGGCTATAGTCATTTCCCAGCATGTCAGCAGTAAGTGTAACTTTTTAAAAATTTTTATTATTTTTTATTAATTTTTTGCATCTTGTATTTATTTATACAATTTTTAAACATTTATTTTTTTATATTATGGCCAGCTCAGCCTGCCCTGGGGGTGAGGCTGGCACAGCATGTGGTGCGGGGATCAAACCATGGTCCCTGAGGTTGCCTAAGCTTTCCTAAGCAGGCGCTTTAGACCGCTGAGCTATCTTGCCACGTCCGATATTATGTGTATATTATATGTAACACATACATTATATGTAATATATATATATATGTTTTATATATATATATATATATATATATGTTATACTTTATTTATTTACTTGTGTTATGGCCAACTCAACCTGCCCTGGGGGTGGGGCTGGCGCAGCATGTGGTGCCAGGGATCGAACTGCAGTCCATGTGGTTACGTAAGCAGGCACTTTAGACCCCTGAGCTATCTCGCCGGCCCCAGTAAGTGTAACTTTATTTAAAGTTTATTATGCTTTTTTGGGGGCACTGTTGGTGAGAGTATAAATAGGCACATAATTTTTCTAAGGCATTTTATAGTAATGAATGTTTACTAATAGTTCATTCTTTGTGACCCATGAGTTTATCCCCTAGGAATTTATTACACACACACACACACACACAAAAAAAAAAAAAGGTAGAAATGTTAAAAGCAAATATATGAGAGCAGTGTTGTGAAGATTATGTGTCCTTAATCTAAAAGTCTAAAATCAGAAATGCTCCAAAATCTGCTGATGCTTCAAAAATTTCAGATTTCAGATTAGTAGATTAGGGTGTCCAATAGGTGAAGCTAATGCAAATATTCAGTTATTCAAAAAATTTCAGGGTGGGCCAGGGAGATAGCTTAGTAGAATGAGCGCTTGCCTGGCAAGTGCAAGGTCCTGAGTTCAATCCGCGGTACTGCCAAAAAAGAACTTCAGGGAGGGCTGGCCAGATAGCTCTGTTGACTAAAGCACCTGCCTCGGGAAGCACAGGAACCGCAGCTCATCCTCACCACCACGAGCACTTCAGATGAAGGACATTCAGCTTCTAACTAGAAAGGGAAAAAATGAAAGAAAGAAGGAAAGAAAGAAAGAAAGAAAGAAAGAAAGAAAGAAAGAAAGAAAGAAGCCCAATTGTCAATCATTACAGGAGAGAGTAACAGTAAACTTTGGTATGTACATGTTATGGAATAAACATGTAGCTGTTTAGAAGAACATTCAAGAACACTTTGAGTTTAGAAAAAAGTTGAGAGGCAGTGTGTATGCTATAACACTACAGCGGGGAAATCTGGGTGCTAATGCAAACATAAAACTCAAAACTCAGGTGGTGGTGAATAAAATATTTTGTAGTTACCCTTATCGTAGTCAGTTCAGGCTATTGTAGCAGAATTCCATAGACTGGGTAACTTAAACAACAAAAATATTCTTCTCGCCCTCGTGGAGGCCGGAAGGCCAAGATCAGGGTGCCAGCAGGTCTGGTGTCTGATGAGGACCCGCTCCCTGCGTTAGGTAGCTGTGACTTGGGCTCTGTCATCGAATTCCAGAGAGACGGAAGGAGGAAGCAGGCTCTGTCCCTATAAGGGCACGAACCCCGCCAGAGGGCCTCCACCCTCAGCCCCAACCATGGCCAAAGGTCCCACCTCCAAATACTGAAACATCAGCACTCGAGAGCCCAACATCACTGTTCTAATCAGAAATAGCACTTTTTAAATGGGACGAAAGGGAAGGGGCAGAAGTAGCTATGACTGTGGAATGGCTCTCCTGGGTGACACTTTAGAGAAGGACAGAATGGTTCCATGCCGCTGACATGTCCTTTCCACCTCCTCCACACTCATTTTTGTGACCAGGAAACCCAGTTCCCCTATTAACTGTTCCAAGAAGTTATCCCTGATTTTCAAGTTCAGAATGTGTGCTTCAAGAGCATTTGCTGAGAACGTCTTTTTACTAGACACAGGCACTAGAAGTAGAAAAGTAAGACAACTTACTTTTGCCCTACGGGAGCTTGTTATAAGTGGGGAGAATTGCCAAGTGAACACATTATTGCAGTACAGAATTTAGTCTAGGTGCCATGAGGTATCTCCCAAGTTGTAAAGCTATCAATTCAATGAACAGCATTCTTAAGATTTCTAGTTTCTTTTCACAGCTGGGGGAAAGGCTCGAGTTGCTTTCCTTTTTGTCAATTCACTCCTGAATTGGCGGGGGTCTATATACAAATCTGCTGAGCAGCCAGCAGGCCTTCCAGAAGAAGGTTTTGTGGAGAAAGCCCAAGTGTGATCTGTGGCCACACCCTCTCTGGGATTCGAGGGCAGCTCAGATGCACAGCCTCAATCCCATGAGCATCCTCGGGCCTGCCTAGTCGTCCTTTAGCAGCCGATGTCTCAGCACACACAAGGGACACACAGAGGATTTGGGCAGCACAGGCCTAGAAGAAAGGAGCTCTGAATTTTAATCCCAGAGCTATTACCCTGCTCATCGTCTGGCTTGAAATAAATGACTTCCTCTGAGACTCAGTTTCCTCATTTGCAACATCACCAGATGGTGCTGTAGACTCAGTCAGCTTTGACATCCTGTCATCATGGTGCACCAGTTCGGCCATTTCCCTAAGGAGGCAGGAGCAGCCTGGGGCCTATCTTAGGGATGCACTGAGTCCTTCTAGAGCAGCTTAGCACAAAGCCAGGCACAGCCTGTGTTTAGCACCTGATGAGCCAAATACCGCTCCTTGTTGAACACCTACTGCAGGTGCTGCATGTAGCAGCAAGAGAAGCCTGCCAGGTCCTTTCCTGCCTTTCAGAGCTTCCCATTTTCTGGGAAAGGCAAGAGCAAGACACACGAGTCCTAGCGCCTTCGCACAAAGGGTGGATGTGGAGTGGGAGACTGAGGGCGAGCATTAAGAGGTAAGGTGTTCGTTTGGACAGTTTCCAAGGGCTCCTGCCAACCTTCAGCGAAGGACCCTTTTGTAGGGCATAGGGCAACTGCTGTTGCCTTGCCTCAGCCGGGAGATCCCATTCTGTGAGCCACTTTCAAACAGGATTAGAATGCTAGATCTCGTGGAATTTCCGTGCGAGTATGGGGAGGGTTGGAAAGTGAGCCGAGGTCCCGTCCCTGGATGTTAGAGGCCACCGACTAGCCACACGGGTGGAGGAAAAGGTCACCTGGGATGAGCACAGACTGGCTTGAGGCAACTTTAACCTCCAGTGAAAGGTCCTTCTTGCATTCCACACCAAAGGGAAGGAGAATTTTTGTGAAATGAAATCACAAAGAACACATCTTAGTGTCATTTTAGTCCGGCATGGGCTTGTCACTGTGGAGATAGGGCCACGTGCAGGTCGGTGACTTGTGCTTTTTGGCCTGAAGTGACTGCGCTTCTGAGTGACCAGCTCATCACCGGGGCTGACAAGAGTTTTACCTGCCTGTAGTTGAACCCATGATGGGTTTGGGTGTTATCCTTTGCGTTTGTGCCAAGCCAGTCTTTTGCATGTATCATCCATGCTGGGCCGTCTCTTGTGTATGTTTGGGCTAATCTTTTCCATATGTGGATCTGGTCTGGCATGTGGGTCCTGACCTCCCATGAGCAGGGTGAGGCTGCCTCAGACAAGCATGGAGTTGCTGCCCAGCCCGCCAGATTCTAGAGCTGAGCCGATGGCTGCTCCCTGCAGGGGAAGCTGCTGTTTTAATCTGCCTGTCTCTATGGACAAGCACCCAGATGGGTTCTTTTTGGGCTTTGTGAGGCAGTCTTTAAGCAGTTCCTGTGTTGTGACTCACCAAGCAGTCAACCTGAGGCCTAGCGAGCTCTCAGATGTAGAGTTCTCTAGGCTGCTAACTTCCTGTTCTGATACCAGCCCCCCATTTCCTCCCTTCACCATCCTGGACAGCGGCCTTGTTCCCCACAAGGGTTCCCCTGCTCGCCATGTGTGTGAGGTGTGAGTAGTTCCTTGGTAAGTTTTGTGGCTCCATACTGAAGGAGGGGAACAACCTGTCAACAGAAAGACTTCTCATGTCAGGAGAAATAATTTTACAAAGTTCTTTCAAATTCATTCCCTATATTAATCTCTTTATTGCTCTGTGAAGTAAAAACTACTGCTCCTATCCTAAAGGAGAGGCTAAGAGAAGGCGAAGCTGGGAGAGTCATGAGTCATGCTGCATGCCAGGGCCAGAGCCACAACTAGGTCCTCTTTCCTGACTCCAGGTTCGTGCTCCTTCCAGACTCCTGCCCTCCCTGCACTAACACAGCCTCAGCGCTGTCACTCTGTAAACCCTTTCCCATAGACCTGTCCAGGAGCTTTCCCAGGAGCCAGCCCTGTCTTCCAGTGGCACCTCATGCCTTCCTCCAGAGACTTCACGGTGTATGGGGCAGAAGGGGGCCCAGGGTAGGAGCAGGAGCAGTTCTACACAGGAAGCACTGACCCTTAGAGCTTGTCAGCCACTGTAGCTCTGGTCACCAATCTCAGAAATCTCCACTTGCAGAGAGATTTGGACCCAGTGGCTGATTGTTTCCTGTGATCTTAAGATGGCACCCACTGTCATCAAGAAATCGCTGGCCATGACCTCAAGGCAGGTCCATGACAAAATGGGGTCTTCTGTCAGGCAGGCAGGCCACAGCCTCATTGTCACCCGTAGATACCTTTCTCTCAGACCACACCTGGCATCCCAGCCCCATCCTCCGCATGCCACTGCACTGTATGCCAGCCCTACTGCCTCCCTCAGTTGAGCACCTCTGTGTTGCCCACTGTACTTCTAGTACAGCTTTGTCAAGCTCTTGGACCTTTCTGGTCCTTTGTTTCCCTGATTGAGAGAAGAGTCAACATGAATACACATGTTCATCATTTCATTCATTCATTCATTCATTCATGCATTCATTCATTCATGAACTTATCCGACATCCTATTCGGTGAGCCTTCGGTAAAAGCTCTAGAGATTTAAACAGGGAAGCAGACATATCTCAGCCCTCCAGATGTTCTCAGGCAAGTGAGGGAGACAGATGTGTTAACAGAGGATCATGATACAGGGGAACATCAACAAAGAGCTTCCCAGCCCTCATCAACGCCATCTCCCTTGACAGTTGTTGAGAGAAAGAGGATCAATATTTCTTTAGAGGTAACACAAAAGCTTACGGGAGACAAGGATGAGCTGGATGCCTTCAGACAAGGCACGTGAGTTCTCTGAGCCTCACTTTCCTATCTATAAAATGGACCGATATAAACCTGTGTTACAGAATTACATTGGGTGTTTTTGTTTTTGTTTTCTATATTTAGGGAAAGGTCTATAGGGTGTTCAGGGACTCACTACATAGACTGGACTCATAGTGATTCTCCTGTTTACAGCCTCCCAAGTGCTGAGATTACAGGAGTGCGCCACCTCACCCAGTCTCAGTTGCTATCTCAGCTCACCCCAGGGGCGGGGCTGGCACAGCAGTCCTGGGGATAAAACCCCCAGCCCCTGTATCTGCCTACACAGGTGCTTTAATCTGTTGAGCTATTTGGCCAGCCATTGTTACAAAATTACAGTGTAAGGATAACAATGTTAGTCACTGAGCCCATACTTCACATACAGTGAACCATGAGGGAGCAAAGGAACCACACGAAGTAGTAAATTACAATTTTTGGAAAAATGAAATATCACAGAGATGGCTCAGTCTAACAGCAGCTAGTATGTAGAATGCCCAGGACATCCCTGCCCCATGTAAGGGCCTTGGCCCAGTGCTGTACACTGCAAACTGGACCCTGAGCAGCGGTCTGTATCGAGGTGGAGAAAACCATCAAGCGCAGGACCTCAGCCACCAGCAGGGGAGCTCAGAGGGCCCTAGGTGCCAGGCACAGGCCCAGAAGTTCACCCTGGTCCATCGCTGCCCTGCTTGGAGCGCGGCGGTGTTTCCAGCCCATTCCTTCTCCTCCCCAGGTTGACATAGGCTCACTTCCCTTTGGGGAGCCTTGTGGTAGTCGAGTCTGCCTTTGTTGTTGTCCTGAGGCCTTGTGCGTGCTCTGCAAATTCAAAGCAGTGATTCCTCACACCACCACCACCACCACCCGCAGCTGGGGAACAGGGCAGGACAGCCCCCTCGGGCTGGGCTGATGTACGCGCGTCCTCAGCCTAGGCCCCTGAACCTCAAGACTGCCTCTTCCTCCGTCACCGCGAGCTGCCATTTTCTGGCTGCTGGATCTGACTGAAGGATCTGATGCCCTCTCTCCAATCCTAGGACTCTCAGCAGTGACCCTGGGCTGCCTCTGGTGCCTCTGCTCCTTCAGGACACTGCAGACTCCACGACAGCAGGGTGTCACTCCTGTGCAGCCGATGCGTCTGGAGAGCACTGATGGTTGGGGCAGCATCTTCTCAAGATGCTCTCTGCCTCCTGTGAAAAATACCTTTCCGGCCTGGAGAATGAATTGCCTTGCACAGATTCTGGAAGCAAGATGAAAGAGCAACTTCGAGTTGTATTTTCTCCTCAGAAATCCACCAGCTCTAGTGTGGCCAGGAAAAGCCAATCTCCAGAGTCTGGTCTGGTGGGTCGGCACCTGTGGGGGCCCCACCCAGCTGGTGGCTGTAGCCGCCCACCTACTGATGGCAGACCCCATCCCAGGGCCGCCCAGGCTGCCCACCTCAGGGATCCCGCACCATGGGCCCCCTCTGGGCTTTCGCCTAGATACAGGCCCGTGCGCTTCCCGCTCGCCGATGGCGCTCCAGAGGCCCTGCCCCAGTGGTCCTGCTCTAGAGCAAGGCTTTTGCTAAACTCCCAGCTCCCTGGTTTGCAAAGCAAACTTCAGCCTTTTACTATTTACCTTGGCAAGTCCAGAACTGGATTGATGATCTGTAAAGTGGATTTGTTATTTGGCTGTTTGCTTTGGCAGCTCTTGAAAGCGCTTTGCTGATTACAGTCCCAGATGTCATTGCATACATTACCCGGCTCTATAACGGCGCTTTGAACACTTTAATTTGAACTCCAAATACTATTAAGCTTTTTGCACCTCTTCTGCCTTTAGTTCCTAGAGAGAGCATCAGAAGAGACAGCCCGCATTTTCTTGGGCAGCCTCCTCCCGTACAGCATTCAGTTTTTCTCCAATTCTCCACGGGTCTTTCTAGAAATCTAACCCTCCAGTGACCATCCTGACCCCAGCCACCATGACATCAGCCTTCACACATTTTGGCTGCAGACGGGCTGACTTTCTAGTTTGGGAGATGTGAGGGTTCGTTTATGCTCCCCCTTTCACTGTCACAGTCCTGTGTACTCCTGCTCAGTTTCAGTCATCCACAAGGCATTTCTGGGCCCATTTTTGTGTTTTTGTGTCACTGACAACATTCTTTTGGGAAATCGAGATTTCAGGGCATGAATGTGTCATGTTGTTTTGCCCAGAGAGGACAAGGGTCTTGCCTGAGGTTGCACTAAAATTACATCTGCAGAACCGAAGGCAGGTTGTTGAAACTCGCCGAGCTCCAAGCCCAGCGTGGCTAGGGGGCTCTGCGTCTCCTACTTGACTTCACGTCCCTCACCCGAGTGAGACGAGAAGGAAGCAATGGCAGTGTCTTTAAAGCAAGCAGTTGCTGGTTCATATATCTCAGAGGTTATTGGTAGAGAGCGCTGGTATGCTGGCTAATGGTGGGGTATATGACTCAGTGTTCTCCAAGGTAATTGCTTCTTCCTGTTGTAAATAAACCATTAGCCGGGGTCCTTGCCTCAGGAAGCAATTTAAGGCCCGAGGGAGGGAGCTGGAGAAGGCAGGCTGCAGCCTCCTGGATGGGAGGATCAGCTTTGCCCACAGGTCTTCCCCCTAGAGCAACAAAGTACTCCCAGTCATCTATCTGCCTGGTGCCTGACAGGCTTCCTCAGCCTTTCATTTGCCCGGCCCCATGTGACCTGCCTGTTTTTGTTACTCCCCAAAGAAAACGAGGAGCTTGCTAGCAGGCGGAAACAATACTGGAATTGTTGGGTTGGTGTTGCTTTTTCCACCGCTCTCACTTCTGACAGGTCCCTTTTCTATCCACTTTCTCATTTGTCCCTAAAAATCTCGCAGGGTTCATGGCTGAAAATTTTAGAGCATTGTTCAGGGCTTGAGAGACAAAGTCTCCCAGGTACCAACAATTCGTGGCACACCTATGAACGTGGCCGTGAACCCTTATGCCAAGCCAGCGAAGAAGAGAGTCTTATCCCCGTTTTATAGTTAAGAAACTGAGGCTCAGTGAGGTAGGGTACCTTACCCGGTAGCACACACTGGTGACAGAGCTAAGGCTTAAGCCGCCATTTTGTACATGCTTCTCGTACCATACGAGTTCTAACCCGCGACCTGGGAAGTACATTGTTGTTGTTGTCATACCCCCCCCCCGCCCCATGTTGTGAGGACCTCAAAGATGGGTGGCTGAGTCTCCCTTTCAGTGTTGTGTCTCTGTGACCAGTACGGGATCCAGCTTATTTCGGGTGCCCATTAAATGTTTGTTGGGTAGATAATCATAATCCACTCCGGTGATTCTGATTTAAATAGTCACATCTTTCCTAAGGCCAGTCTCTGTCTGGGGACGAGAACACTTTCAACTTCGAAATATTTCAGTTGAAGAAGTTAATTCACTTTGTAAGTTCACTTTAGTAATACAGATTATTGCAGTATTTTTGGCCACCAGTCTCAAATTCTTCTAAACCTTTATTATAATAAGCAAATTGAGCAGATTAAGGGCATACTGAACTGCCAAATGGTGTTCTGAACTGTGTAAAGTTACCCAGGGTGGCTTTTTTTCTTTTTCTCCCCCCACTCCACCCCTTATATAAAAGATTATGTGGGTTCTGTGAACTTCTCTGCTTTTTTTAGCTCTTCCTGTTTTATTGTGTTTGAAGTATCTTTGTGGTGACCTGTTGGGACTGGATTCTTCCATATGGAAGTGTTTCTTTAACTTTTTAATCATTTCTTTGGGGAAGTGGAGGGTTAGGGGTAGCAGATGTTTTCTGGCATTGTTTGCTGAGTTGAGGTAGAGGCCTTTGGAACTATTGTGACTCGGGCTAAGCCCAGCCTGGAAGAAGGGCCCTTCCCAGGGGCAGGCGCCACTCGTCACCCTGGGTCTGGTAAATCAGGCCTGTGGGACAACAGCTCCTGCTGTCCTCAGCCTTCCACTTCCCAGAAAGAATACATGCTTCCCTGTGACACTGAGAAGCTATTTTTCTCAGTGTTTCCAGGCAAATCATATCAATCCTCAAAATGGGAATCCTGTCTGGTATCCTTATCCAAAAAAAAAAAAAAGCCTAAAAATAATAAAAAGAACTCTTGTTTCTCTTCATGGTAGTCACAGCCTTCTTCATACTTCATTTCTCAGTGAAACAAAGCTTAACATCCTCGTTTCAAAAAAAAAAAAAGTTTCAAAACCCCATCTGATTTCCCCATTTTCTCATCTTCTTTTTGGACTGTTTTACACAAGTGGTGATGTGTGACCTCCTGGGAAGGTTGAACTGTGGCAGGGGCAGAAAGCAAGTCATCTTCCACAGGTCTCAGCCTGAACACTGATCTGACAATGGCATTTGGCCCTTGACCTTGGTCTGTTTTACTACCTCATCCCTTGAACCCACCTCTCTCCTTCGTGCCCAGGGGACTCCTGAAAAGCCAGTGAAGGAAGAGTTTTGGTTCAGTGAGTGAGAACACCAGGAGCTTTCTCACTTTATGTTCAGGGGGTAAACATACAATGGGAGGGAGGACCTAAGGGACTTGAAGTGACATTTGACATTATAATTTCTTGACCAGATTAATTCTTGGCATGAAAATTTAGGACTGAGTCTTTAGGCACACCTCCCCAAATGCGCTTGATCTTGTCTGATCTTGGAAGTAAAGTATGACCTGTTGACTGATCTAGTCAGACAATTAATGAGAAATTGGATGGAGAATGAGGACGTTAACGAGGAAGTCATCAGCTTTAGAGTAACACTTTCAAGGAGAGAGGACACAAGGTTGATTGGAGGAAATTCAAAGAAAGAAACGATAGATGACAAGTCTCAATGTCTTCTTCAAGGACTTTTGGCCAAGAGAAGAAAGGATGTAGTAATTACAGGAGGAAGAAGTGGGTTAAAGGGGTTCTTTCTTCCAACAGTATTGAGAATTGAACCCAGGGCCTTTGCACTGAGTCATGTTCCCAGCCCCCTACCCCCTCTTTTTCTTTAATATTGAGATAGAGTCTAAGTTGCTACACTGCTCACACTGGGTTCAATTTTACAATCCTTCTGCCTAAATCTTCCAGGGTGCTGGGATTCCAGACATGCACCGTTATACCTGGCTCTTTCTTTCATTAATGGAAGAAATATTAGCATGTTGATAGCAAGAGGAGATGAGGTCTAGAACATAGATGGAAGAACTGACCTTGGCAGAAGAAAGGAAGAATATCTGCACTCGGAGGCGAGTGATGAAGACTTTAAATCCCCTTCTGATTGCTTCCTCTTCTTGGTGAAGGAGTACATGATTCTAAGCCCTTAGCTGGCCATGAAGATAATGGAGGAGCTATTAGGAGTTTGAGAACAGAGGAGAAAATGGGACATAGTCACCTAAGAAGGGCCTAAGAATGTGAATCAGAGGACACTAACAGTCACTTGAAGTGAGTGCTCAGCAGTTCTAAGGTAAGACCAGTTACAATCGTGCAGTTTTTCACCAGCCGTCAGTAGTTGCACAGGGACAGGGAGTGGGTGGAGAGTTGGATTTATCAAGGGCGTGGCTTTACCCATCAAGAGTATCGAAGGAAAAGAGAAACAGAGGCCGAGAGTATGTGCAGGCGACTGTAACACTTGGGTGAGGTGGGAAGAGAGAGTAACAGGGAAGATACAGTGAAGGAGGCGGGATCAGCGGGTTATAGAGCCCCTGAGGGCTGGTGAGGCGGAATGCTGGCGGGGAACCAGGAGGGCAGGAGGTGGTACCAGTGTGGGATATCTGAGACTCGGTGTTGGCTGTGCCTATTAATAATACCAAGGTGGTGAGTGGAGTTTTAGGCAAAGGGGAGGAGCAGTGAAGTGAGGAATTTCTGGGATGGAGAGGCCATTGCTGTCATCAATATGGTTTACAGCAGAGTTAGTGTTGGTACGTTATTACAGAGTGCCAGTGACCAGGGCCTCAAATCTTTAAGAAATACGGAGTGGGGTAGGCTGAGGGACTGAGCAGGCCCAGCAACTGGACTGTAACAGAGAGGGGTCACCTTACAACACAAGGATTAGAGTTGGGGATTCCACGAACTGAAGAAGAAAAGTCTGCCTATAGAAGAACCAAGAAGAACACTGACTGCACCACAGGGCCGAGGGATGAGGGGGAGAAGTCAGCCACTCCAGGAGGCAACTGCTGAGCAGGCAGTGTCCTCAGGAGAGAGCCTTGCGTTTCTCAAAAGTACATCATTTAGAATTCGCACAGAGACTGAGCGCACTTACATTCTCTATTTTATTTTGTTTTCCCAACACCCTTTAAGGGAGGTCAACACCATCACGCCCATTTTTGACAGGAGGACACGAAGAGGCAGAGGCAGCGTTTGTGCAATGGCGCCCGGCTCGCTGGCCAGGGAGTCAGGTCTTCTGACTCCAAGTCTAGTCCTTTGCCCACAGCCTTATGCTGCCTTCCTTTAGAACCTGGCAGTCCTTGCGTCGAACCTATAGAGCCAGAACAGTGCGGCAGTGAAAACCATGCTTGACCCAGAGTCGCAACTGGTCACCATGCTCTCCAAACACGTTGAGAGATGTAATGCTTGTTTACCTACTCTCAGCCCTCTGAGACCCATCCGGCTATGAGTAGTCGTTCTTTGCGACCTCAGAACATCTTAGTAGGACATAAGTGGACGTTCCTTTTCACAGATGATTTCAGTAACAAGTTTTGGATTCCTTTCTTGCTCCCTGGCCATCTTGGCGGCTGCTCCTGGTTGAGGAGGAAAGAAGGAAGGAAGGAAGAAAGGAAGGAAGGAAGGAAGGAAGGAAGGAAGGAAGGAAGGAAGGAAGGCAGGCAGGCAGGCAGGCAGGCAGGAAGATGGTGGCCCCAAAGAAGGTGAAAAAATCTCTGGTGTCCATCAACTCTAGGCTCCAACTTGCTATGAAAAGTGGAAGGTACGTGCTGGGGTACAGGCAGACGCTGAAGATGACCAGACAGGGCAAAGTGAAATGAGCCGTCCTTGCCAACAGCTGGCCAGCCTTAAGGAAATCCAAAATAGAGTACGGTGCCATGTTGGCTAAAACTGGTGTCCACCACTACAGCGGCAATGGTATCAAAGTGGACACAGCATGCGGAAAATACTAGAGTGTGCGCACTGGCAATCGCTGATCAAGCAGAATTTTTCATTAATTAAACCTGCCAGAGCTTGGGAGGGGGGGAAAAAAAAAAAATATATATATATATATATATATATATATATATATGGTTTTGAAAAGAAATAATATGGCATCTTTGTTTTGTTTCTTTGTTCATCTTTGAGGCAGTAGCTCACCGTGTGGCTCTCGCTGGCCTTGAGCCCACTGTGTAGCCCAGGTAGGCCTCAAACTCCTGATGACCCTCCTGCTTCAGGCTTCCAAGTGCTGGGACTATAGGTGCACCCCACCATGCCTGGATGGCATTTTAGTTTTAAGGAAAGAACATGCTGGGGTCACCATAGCAACTGGCAGAGAAATGGTAACCAGGTACGTGCACACCTGGTCCTGATGAAAGTTGTGAACTTAGGGTGCTGGGAGAAATCCAAAAGGATCAATTCGTGGAAGGTTGATGCCAAAGGCCTCCATCAGCCCTCTCTGCCATGATACTTCCTGAGCACAGCTGGGTACCCCAGCCCCAGCCGTAGGACCCAGAAATTAGCCATAGTCTAAGTAGGCTTCACAGCCCCATAGATTCGAAAAGCTTCCAAGATAATGTAGCCCTGGTTAGGAAGCACTGATCAAGGAAGCACGGTGGTAGCTCCATTCACAAAAGTTCTGTTGGCCAAGAATTTGGTTCTCAAACAAAAGCATTTGACAGAAACTTTTTTTTTTTTTTTTTCTATATTTAGGGCAGAGTCTACAGGGTCTCACTATATAGATCAGACTCATAGTGATTCTGTTATTCTGTTTTCAGCCTTCCAAGCACTGGGATTATAGGCAAGCGCCTCCATGCCTGGTCTCAGTCACCATCTCAGTGTGCCCCAGGGGCAGGGTGAGCATGGCATGCCGAGGATCGAACCCTGGCCGCTGCACTCTGCCTAAGCAGGCGCTTTAGTTCGCTGAGCTATCAGGCCAGCCCCAGAATTTTAATTCTGTTCACAAACCCCACATAAGATGACAAACACAAGGGCTAGGGCGATAGCTCTGTGGCATAAGTGCCTGCCTGGCAAGTGCCAGGTCATGAGTTTGAACCCTGGTCCCGCAATTAAAAAAAAAAAAAAAAAAAAGATGACAAACACAACCTCAGCCATCTTCCCCATACAAACAAACATGGCCATCTTCCCTAAAATCATAAAGCAAGTAAGGTTTATGGACTGAGGTACCCCTATATATACGCAAAGCTTTGTGCCAAATGACTGGATGGCGAGATAGAACATCCCACTGCCAGGCCCCTATGAGATCTGAGTACGATCAAATTCTCTCCTGACAGATTCCCTTCTCAGTATTATCCTCCAGGAACTTGTGATTATCCTCTAAGTCGAAAGCAGCTTAATTTTTCTAAAAACAGTGCCAGTTGGGCATTTTGCCTAGAAAGAGAAAAGCAAATCCGTGTCAGTGCTCTGTGCTCAGTTCGGCCTCCCTGGGGCACCCTCCACTGCCCTCTCTCCCCTCCTCTCTCCTCCTCCTCCAAAGCTCCGTGCCGTGTGTGGTTGGTGAGGTCAGCTTGTCCCAGCAGGACTCGGTCCTGGCTGGATGTAGACTTGGGCCTGGTTGGATGCAGGCATGCGTGTCAGCCCGATGAAGGGCAGCTGGCGAGAAGTTCTGGGTGGATTGAGGCAGAGAGTGAGTAGGAAGGTCAGCGAGCAGGTGACCGGAGCCAGGAGCGTGGGGAGCAGGCAGAGGACGCAGGCGGAATGGCCCAGAGCTCCAGTCTGAGAGAGCCTGCAGTTGAGAAGGCCTAGGAGCGGCCCTGCTGCACCCGTAATGAGCTGCGACATGCAGACCCTCCTTGCTTAGTGGACACAGCTCAAATCACCCTGTGACATTAAACCCGTGGTCTTAAGTGGCCAACTGTTTGCCACTTGTCTCTCCTTTGCTAGACACAAGGGCTTCATGATAGAAGAGCCTGAGCGGAAGGCCAAAGCCACGTGTCATGGAGCCTGGGGCGGATGATGCAGGGTCGAGTCTCTCTTGGGCCCAGCCACATTTTCTCTGGATCTTCTTCCATCTGTGCACTCTGGCATCCTTAAATCTCTGGGACCAATAAGCAAAGCCTAAATAGAAGGCGAGTTCTAAGTTTTGAGGCTGCCACAGAGAACAGAGCAGGGGACCTGTCTGCCCTCGAGAGACTTATGTTCTAGAGGAGAAACCAGACTCCCGCCGCAGTGCCGTGTTTGAAGTGCTGAACTGGGTAGGTCCAGGGGCACTGAGCCAAACAGGAAGGCCGGAGACGGCTTCCCAGCAGACACCGTCTTTAAACTATGACCACAGAATAAGCAAGCGAAAGCTGTGATGGCCCAGAGATGGAAGGAATCCCACTGCTTTGGACAGCAGGAGGATCAGTATGGCTTACCAAGAGGGAGCCAACGTGGGTCTGGAGATGTAGACACAGCCTAGGTCCTCGAGGAAGTTGGCATCCACGGCAGAATTGCGTCGTCCCTGCAGCCCTGTTTGCCACCGTGACTGGCGTGTTCTGATCCCTAGGTGACTCTGAAGCACATGCGCATACACCGATGCACCTCTCCCAGGAACGATAGCTTGGAGGAAGTGCAGGGCGAGGAGGAGTGTTCCCTCCTGCCTGGGGCAGGGGCTTGCCCGCTGGAACCATCTCTCTCCATCTCAGAATGCCACTCAGCCCCACGCGGTGCCAGCTCTCTGATGAAGAGTAGAAGTGACAAGGGCAAAAATCAGAAACACTGCAGCACACATGCAGTGGGAAGTGAAAGATGGGAAGAGCCGTTCTCCTGTTCCCAGCCACCCCGCCACTCTTGCCTGCTCACCAGCGGACTCCGCTCGCGCTATGTCTCACTGGCTGCAGGACGAGTCTTCAGGGGCTGAGCTCTGTGCTTGTCTCTCCTACACTGGGTCACTTTTAAAAGGCATGGACTTCTGAATCTTTAAAAGCAAGAACTGGAAAAGAAATCCCAGAGGCAGCGAGCTGGCAGGTCATCTGCCAAGAATGAGGAGAGACGAGTGACAGGTTTGGGGAGCTTGAGAAGAGGGTAAGTAGAGGAGGGAACTGACCAGCAACAAAGAGGAGACCTGAGTAAAACTGGAGGAGCAGAGAGGTTCTGGCTGATAAATGTGTCATGGTGCCGGTTGACACCAGTGTGAGGTTTGCTTCAGCATAACTTGACCACTCAGGAGCGGGGGCAGAGGAGCTAGATGGATGGATGGAAGGTCCTGGGTGGCCTGGCAATGCAGGAGAGGTAGACGGACCAGTGAGGCCCGATCAGACTGTGCATCCTGAACGCTGGGGTGGGCAGTGCAGCCGTGTGACCAGTAGATGCAGGCAGGCAGGCTCAGTGAGGTCACAGGCATTATCAATAAAAGTAAAGAGGGCCGGGGAGATAGCTCAGTAGAATAAGTGCCTGCCTGGCAAGCACAGGGCCCTCAGTTCAATCCCCCATACTGAAGAAAAAAAAAGAATAAGAGAGTGAGGCAAAGAGAAAATTTTATGGTAAAAATTAGAGATTTCTAAGCTTGAAATACTAAGTGTGGTCCCGGAATATAGCTCTGTGGCACAGCACCTGCCTGGCAAGCACAAGGTCCTGAGTTTGATTCCTGGTACCGCCCCCCCCCCCCAAAAAAAAAAAAAATACTAGGTATTCTGATTTACTGTGTCAAGATGCGGGTCAGTGGGTCGCTGGAATAAAGGTAAAAACTGTTGGGGGGTGTGGGGAGCAGTAAACATCAAGACCAACAGTGCTGATCTGGTCGTGCCCCAGGGGGCCACTTGCTTAGCATTTGACAGGAACAGTTGAATAGGAGACAGTGGTGCAGGTGCCACAGTCCCGTATGTGTCATACACAAGGCAGGAGGTGTGCAGGCAGGATGGTGGGCTTGGAGAGTAGGGGCCACTCTCCCACCCCCAGGGGCCCAAGAAGACCCACAGTAGACGGAGGAGTGCTGAGGCTGCAGTGGGCAGCCCGTCGCTCGCATGGCACCGCTGCTCTGCCTGAAATACGGCAGATCCTGGTCTTTCGCATGGCACCGCTGCTCTGCCTGAAATACGGCAGATCCTGGTCTTTCCCTCCATGTCCTGTTTCATGCCTCAAAGCCACCCACACACGTACATCTGTCTCCCCTCGAAGAGCTCTTTGGATAGTTGAATGTTGGCGTCACGGCTCTCTCACACTCATCTCCAGATTGCATGATGTTCTCTTCTTCCTGGGTGCTAGGGACTGGGACGCCGTGCTGTGTGCTGGGTACAAGGGGCTTACAGGGGAAGAAGAAGCAGAAACTCACAACCAGATGACTACGAAGTATTTTATTGCTCTCATTCCTCTGGTTTTCCCTTTACCCAACCCCTACCAACCAGTGTAGTGGCTGGGGCAGAGTAGGCACCCAGGGGCCTGTGATTGAGCCAGAGCACTGGGAGGCTTCAGGGATAGATACTCATGCGAGGAAGGCTGGGCTTTGTTTTGAGGAGGGTGAAGAAGACTTTCAGATTTGCACTGTAGATTTTTTAGGGGTTTTTTTTGTTTGTTTTTTGTTTTTGTTTTTGTTTTTTCTTGTGGAACTGGTGATTGAACTCAGGTCCTTGTGCTTGCCAGGCAAGCACTTATTCTACTGAGCTATCTCCCCAGCTCAGCTTTGCGTTGTAGAAAAGGAGAAAAGGCCCCTCAAGGGCACCAAGAAGAAGGAATTGAAGGGAATTTGTATATTAAGCAGGTGGAAGGCTAGGGTAAGGGCTGTTGGAATGATCCCTGCAAGAACTCATGAGTCTGAACTCAGGGGCTATAAAGAGTAGGAGGCAGGGGCTGGGGAGATAGATCCGTGGCACAAGTGCCTGCCTGGCAAGTGCAAGGTCGGGAGTTCGAACCCCGGTCCCACAAAAAAAAAAAAAAAAAGAGGAGGAGGAGGCAAATTCAAGAGGACGGAGGAGGAAGTGAAAGTCTACAGTCCTCCCTTATCAGCTGATATCCTGGGAAGGAATTGGAAGGTCTAGCTGGAGCAGTGGAGAAGGGTTATTGCCACTCCTTAGGCAGGGAGTAGGGAAGGAAGGTGATGAGTTAGGGGAAGTGTGGTAATGAACGCGTGCAGGAGCTCTGCAGTTGGATGGGTCCTTTGCGCATCCTGGTGAAGGCCGCTAGTGGAACACAACTGCGTCTGGGGCCCAGGAGGAAGCTGAATGACAAACACAACTTTGGAAGTGATTTGCATGGGTGTGGAACTTGCACCTGCTGGAGGTGAACTCACCCCAGGAAAGTGTGCTGAGAAAAAAAAAAGAGTACTAAGGGTGACTCCCTCAAAAATACCAAAATGTGAGCACAAATGGAGGAAATCGAGGCCTTGGAACAGTCCGAGAAGAGAGGAAGGAAACCCCAGGGAGCTGGGACACAGGAAGGGTGGAGCAGTCAGTAGATCCCCAGCGCAATCAGCTTTGCTTTTGTTCTTTTTTCTTCCGTTACTGGGGACTGAACCCAGGGCCTTGCATATGCTAGTCAGGTTAGGCAGGGTCTCAGTCAGTTGCCAGAGCTTGTGGTCTTCCTGCCTCAGCCTCCCAAGCAGCTGGGCTTACAGGTGGGAGCTGAGGGCTTTCCTCTATAACACTGGGTTGCCCACAGGGGCCATGTTTTCATGCCTCAGCTGTCATGATCCTGAGGGGATGGTCACATTGCTTTTTTAATCTCAGAGATTCTTAGAACTGAATTTGATGAAACAAAACAAAAAAGGGGGATATGAATGAAGGACCATTTTGTAGTGAAAAAATAGTTAGGATAGATATACATCTACTTTCTCTTAGTTCAATGAGGAGAAAGATTTGTGCTGATAGTGCTTAGACAAGATATCATGTCTGCATCTTGTACTCTGAATAACTACTATGAAGATAGCAATATGCAATGTATTAATATTCTGGCTGTCCTATTAGCCTATTTTGAAACTGTCTCATTGCTATTTCTTTCTCATTAAAATTAATAAAAATTTTAAAAAGACTGAATTTGGTGA
Organism: Capromys pilorides; assembly: GCA_004027915.1. Taxonomy (NCBI): domain Eukaryota; kingdom Metazoa; phylum Chordata; class Mammalia; order Rodentia; family Capromyidae; genus Capromys; species Capromys pilorides. Next base: position 22,700 of record PVKN010006662.1, read on the forward strand.
CTTGCTACCCTACAGCAGTGGGTCTCAAAAGCCCTAGATAAGAATCTATGTCAGAACTGCTGCCTCAGACTGCCCAGGAGAAAGCCCAAGGGTTCGCTTGTTCTGAAAGCAGCTGAACGACTTCCCTTGGGGAGGCCTGGGAATGATGCTCCAGACCAGAGCTCGATTTGTAATGCCTGGGGTTCTCAGCAGCTACACAGGTCACATGGTCCACTCTCTACACAGACACCCTCTGACCTGAGGTCCTTGGTCAGGAGCCACTGGGACTGTGCCATGAGTCCCTCAGATGTCAGGGGGGAAGTGCTAAAGTGCTGACCCAAGGGGGGGTTCCAAGAGCTGAGCACTGGGGAATCCAGGGGAGAGCCCGCCTTTGGACCACTAGTCGGCCTGTTCTGCCTCCCTGAAAGCTTTCAGACTGGAGCCCTCACTGCCTGCCGGTGTGGAAAGTCTGAGCATCTACCCCATTTTGTGAACCATGAACCTGAATGTAATTCAGCATTTAAAAAAAAAAAAACTACCATCTTTAGAAGCTAACTGCTGAAGAAGTGTGGGAGAGGCCCCATATGTAGACAAAAGAGACAGTTTTGGGGTTTTCCCCATGGGAAGAATTGGCTCAACTTGCATAAACGTTTAAGACCTAACACTGCTTAGTGTCCTGGTAGTCAGTGAAACAAAATATGCTTGTAGGGGCTGGGGAGATAGCTCAGGGGCACAAGTGCCTGCCTGGCAAGTACAAGGTCCTGAGTTTGATCCCCGGTTCTGAAAAAAAAAAAATATGCTTGTACATCTCCTGTCGGGAGTAACTTTGTACGTAAGGCCTTTATCTCTACTGAAAGTTCTTACCAGACATAGCAGCGTTTCAGACAATCTGTTCCCCTTTGTGTGAAATGGTGATTTTGTGAAATTCAATCATTATGACTTTTTTTTTTTTTTTTGTCTTTTTGAGACAGGGTCTTGCTATGTGGTCCAGGCTGGCCTTGAGCTCACTTTTGTAGCTGGTCTTGAACTCACACCAATCCTCCTGCCTCAGCCTCCCAAGCGCTGGGATTACAGGAGTGTGCCACCACACCTGGCTCAAGCATTATGACTTATTAATAGTCAATATAAATAATATTTCTTGAATAACTGTTTGGACATAGTCTTTTTAAGATATATGGAAAATAAATTATATGTGCTTTAAAACTACAGAGTGAGACCAGTCATCGTGGTATGCACCTATAATCTCAGCATTTAGGAGGCTGAAGCAGGAGGATCACTGGGAGCTCAAGGCCGATACCAAGACATTGTCTCAAAAAAACCCAAAAAAATTAATAAAATTTAGGGGTGGATGGACCTACTGAGTAGAAAAATCAAGAATGTACCTCTAGGAAGAATACTACTTCATCTTTGTTTTTGTTTTTAAGTTTAAAAATAAATCTTATTCTATATATTTAAGACATACCCTAAATAAATGAAAACACCGGTCCTGTAACATCTACATTCCTGTGTCCATTCCTGCGATAATGACAGTCACCAGGATATGGAATCAAGCCATGTATCTATAAATAAACTGAGACAGAGGTAGTGAAGGACTCAACCTTAAGAAAGGAGAGCTGCAATGTGCCACATCTTGGATTTCCTGTAGAATAGAAGGGTGTTGCCGACTGGAGGAAGGCGGGAGGCCGAGAGGTGCTTTTGCTAGTTCCCCGTTAGTCCCACAGTCCCTTCTTCAGATTGACATGCCGTGTGGTGAAGGGTGCTGCTCTCACCCCTTCGGTAAGCACTTACCAAGCAGCTGTTTTGTGGTCATTTCTGTTCTTGGGCTTTCTTGACCCTCAGATATCTTTAGGACGTCAGAATGACTTCAGGGTAAGCTCGGTTTGATTCACAAGGACAGAAACGGAGTGTCTTGTCCACAGTCAAAGCTGGGGACTCCACATTCCTAGTGTGGCCGCATCCTGAGCCATGTGGATATTCACTCTGCCCCATGAAAACAGCCTGGGCGTGATTTATACATCTCAAAGGATCCAGAGTAGAGGACAGAAGACCCAACCAAAGGCCACCTGGCTTCCTGGGAGTGAAACCAATCTTTTACATTTGGATTACACAAATAGCCATTTTTGATTTTTAGGTTTCTATCAGTATATGTTTGCGTGTGTATTGTTTACATTTGGCTTAGGGGCTAGGTAAATTACTTAATCTATCTTAATTCTTTTTATCCTCGCCCATCTCCCTCCCATTTGCAAAGAGCTATCTCTCAATTTCCTACTATCTATCTTTAGTTTTTGAAACTATTTATATTTGGGGTTCCTCGTACATATAAGAGAATTAGGTAATATTTAAGCTTGCATGTCTGCTTAATTTCACTTAGCATCTGAACTTTAGCTACGATGAGTTTTGCTGCTATAAACGTGGGTGCCCACGTATCATTATGATACAATGTCTTTAATTCTTTTTAGAAGATACCAAGAAGAGAAATAGTGGCCTGCTGGGCCAGCCCCACCCCCAGGGCGCTCTGAGGTGGCAATCGAGACTGGGCGTGGTGGTGCACACCTGTAATCCCAGCTCTTGGGAGGTTGTAAATAGGTGGATCACTAGGAGTCCAATCTAGTAGTGAGACCCTGAACACCCTGGAGACCCTTCCCTAAAGGAGAGAGAGAGAGAGAGAGAGAGCTAGTTTAGCATCTTGGAGGATCTTCAGAGTGCTTGTACCCATTTACTTTCCCACCAATAATGTAGAAGAACACCTCGTCCCCCTGCAACCTCGCCAGCATTTGTTACTGTTTGTATGGGTGGCCAGAAATGTTGAGCATTTTCCCATGTATTTATTGGCCGTTTGTGCTACTGAGAGTGGTATGCATTTCCATAGCCCACTTTTTATTGGGTCTTTTATTTTAGGAATCTAATTTTGTTGTTGTTCTTCATAAATTCTAGATTCTAGTTCTCTATATAAGGAGTAGTTGGGGAATTTTTTTCCCATTCTATAGGTAGTATATTCAGTCTATTTTCTTTTGCTATATAGAATGCTTTAGTATTTGATTCATTTTAATTTTATTTTGGAGCATGGCAATGTATATGGGTCTGGATTCAGTCTTCTGCATGTGTCTAGCCAGTTTTCCCAGCACCTTTTGCTAAGGAGGCTGTGTCTGGTGTTTCTTTTTGGTGCCTTTGTCAAAGGCCAGCTAACTTAATGTGCCTGGGGGTGTTTCTTCATCTTCTGTCCTGTTACATTGATCGTCATGTCTGTTTTTGTGTCAATACCATGCTGCTTTTATCGGTGTAGCTTTGCAGTATAACTTGAAATCTGGGCTTACACAGATAATCATGAAGGTTGTGTATATGCATTATGGCTTGAAAAGCTGGTGTTACTAGCCCTGTAACACAGCGGAGAAAACGGAGGTTCCGTGAGATTAGGGGATTGGCACAAGGTTTCCTGGCTGGGGCCTAGCAGAGCTAGAGCGAGCACAGTTTCCTGCTCTTTACCCAGTGCTCTCCCTACCTTCTCATGATAAGGCTCAGGGGCCTTGTCATCCCCTCGTTGCTTCAGAGGTTCTGCCTCCACTCTCATTTTTCAGTGTGCGAGGCAAGAGGGTTGTAAGTTCGAGGCTAGCTTGGGCTACATAGCAAGATTATTTCTCCATTAAAAAAGAATAAGCTATAAGAAGGTGCTGGATAAAAAGGAGAGATTATAGCCACATTCAGAGGACAAGCAGCTATTGCTGGCCCTGATGGACCTCCAAGGGCAGGCGTGGTGGGGATTGGAGACCAGGAAAGTCACCTCCTGCATCAGAGGACTCTAGATCTCAGGTCCACACCTTTTCATGTTAAAGGGAAGCCAGGTGGGGACTAACGACGTGCCTAGGAAGGTTCTGGTAAATGTGCAAGTTGCCTGAGCTTCTTGGTAGACATTTCTACAACACTGCTTTTACTTAACTTACTTTTTACTTTTAAAAAAGCAGTTTAAAAGAGGTCAGGGAGATAGTTCCATGGCACAAGTGCCTACCTGGCAAGTGCAAGGTCATGAGTTCAAACCCAGGTCCTGAAAAAAAAAAAAAAAAAAAGCAGTTTAAAGGCTACGAGAAGGCTGTTTTTGTAGCTTTTCAACTTTAAGACATTTCTGAAACTCAGATGAACCAGAGTAAGAAGTTTATTCCTTTGTTCAGCTATTCCTCTAATTCAAGGTTAAATAACAGATTCATGTCTCTCTGACACTGTAACACGAAGTCTCCAAGCCCCTCCTAAGGACCCCTTGGTGTTTTGACTTTTTATTCATTTTTCTCCTCCTTATAAATGAAATTGATCTTCCTCTAATCCATGAAGTACTTTAGGTCCAAAGAGCTGAGTGTGTGGCATGTACCTGTAATCCCAGCACTCAGGAGGCTGAGGCAGGAGGATCACCATGAGTTTAGGACCAGCCTGAATCACCTAGTGAGACCCTGTCTCAAAAAGCAAATAAATAAATAAATAAATAAATAAATAAATAAATAAATAAATAAAGTGCCTTTCAGCACACAAACACAGACACTCTGGGATAAACTCTAAATCTGCTGTTTGCCTGAACGTAGCAGAAACAAAATCTGTTGCGTCCTCCTCCTGGGAGGAGTTGGTATTTCTTACACAAGGAAAGCATATGAGGAGGCTCTTCTGGCTTTTCTGAACTTGCTTCTTGGCCAGGAGGATGGAGAGCATCCTGGCCCGGGTGGAACAAGAGTGAGGGGGAGAGAGGGATGCAGGCCCCAGACTGCAGGCAGGGCCTCGGAATTGCTTCACCCACAGCCACCAGTCTTGGCACGCACTGAGCAGCGAGTTGAGGGGAAATCAGAACCAGATTAACACAGTTATTGGGGCATTGTTCACACTTCCTAATGAAGTGGGCTTTTTACAAGCCCTCTGAAGGGGAGTTAGGATTGCCCAGCCCTCTCTGCAGGGAGTAAGGCCTTGGCTTGTCCTCCGGCAGCTGCGCAGAGGCCGCCCCTGGGTGCCCTCGCACTCCCACTTGACTCCTAGACCATTAGCAGGAGGTAGGCATTCCTCTAGAAAATCTGCCTTAATAGAGTGTTAACCCTGTCCCTGGAACTTGTGTTAACACTTGGCATAAGGCTGGACCCCAGGGCAGCTGCAGGCGGCTTGAGACCTGAACTCATCCAGCAGAGAGGGAGGAGGGGGCCAAGGGAGATGCCAGTTGACTGTCAGCTGGATAAATAAACAGAGGTAACGGGCCCACGTCGATTTGCAAGACTGGAGTTCTGTCTGTTCCTGCTTCTGTCACAGGCCACATCTCATCCCCTCCTGGGGCCTCAATTTCCTTAAAAAAAAAAAAACACACACACACACACAACGTAGGTAGTGCCAGATATGTCAAAGGGTCCAACAG
>PVKN010006663.1:0-28052 GCA_004027915.1 Capromys pilorides
TTTTTTTTTTTTTTTTTTTTTTTTTTTTTTTTTTTTTTTTTTTTTTTTTTTTTTTTTTTTTTTTTTTTTTTTTTTTTTTTTTGTGGTACTGGGAATTGAACTCAGGACCCTGTGCTTGCCAGGCAAGCGCTTATTCCACTGAGCTGTCTCTCTGGCCCCTGGCTGGCCTCTTTTACAGCAAAATAAAGGCGCACAGTTTCTCCAAGATGAATGGAAACAATAATGGTTTCAGTGCATTGTACCTGTGCTGCCCAGCAGTGGCCTTCTTATGTGGTCACTGGTGGCCTTGCCTTTCAACACGGCCATTCAGGAGCCCACAAATCAGTGGAATTGGAACCACTGCCTTAAAAAAGGACATCAACAGAGAAAGGAATTGGAAGGGAAAAGAAATACCAGTGGAGGCAACATCTAGAGGAAAAGTTTGTATCGATCGTCAAAGAAGACTAGAATAACTTAATAACAGTGCAGACTCCTGATTATTACATTATTCAAAAGGCAATAGATATTTATTGAATATCTTCAAGGAGTACTTCTTTAGAAATCAATAAGGACACAGAACAGGGCCAGAGCTTCCATAGGCATTATTAATATTTTCCAAAGAATAGAGGGAGAAGATAAAGAAGGCACTGTATATCTGTTCTAGACCATTAGCAGATATCTGAGCATTCTCAGGGGCTTTGGATTTCTACTTCCTTAAGAACCAGAAGTTTTCAATCCTAAAGCATTTTTTTTTTTTTTGTCTTTTTGAGACAGGGTCTCGCTATGTAGTTTAAGATGGCCTTGAGCTCACTTTTATAACCCAGGCTGATCTCCAACTCGAACTGATCCTCCTACCTCAGCCTCCCAAGTCCTGGGATTACAGGCATGCACCACCACGTCCGGCTGTAAAGCATTTCTTCCATGAGGTAGAAGATATTTCTTCTGGGTTGAAAAATGAGAGAGGCGATGAAAACTGCACACATATGTATCTTACTTCCAGGAAGATTTCTCGTTAATAATCAAATACAATAAAACAAGCAAAGAGCATTTTTGAAAACCCTATTAGTTGCTAAAACTGGAAAAAGAACAGAAAGCAAATTATTCGAGAAAGCTCAGAGAAATGTATGCTGCTCACAATACCGATCAAAGCATAGTTGGGTGTCATCTTTCTGGAAAGCTACTGGGGAGGTTACATAAAGATGCCAGGATGGTCTTATCTTTTCATGCAATGATTTTTTTTTTTTTTTTTTCCAGAACCGGGGATTGAACTCAGGCCCTTGCGCTTGCCAGACAAGCACTTATTCTATTGAGCTATCTCCCAAGCCCCTTCATGCAATGATTTTAATGACCCCAATTGATTGATTGATTGATTGTCTTTTTGAGACAGGGTCTTGCTATGCAGTTCAGGCTGGCCTTGAGCTCACTTTTTAAAAATTTGATTGATTGATTGATTTATATTATGGCTGGCTCAGCCTGCCCTGGGGGGGTGGGGCTGGCACAGCATGGGGTGCCGGGGACTGAACTTCGGTCCTTGCAGTTGCCTAAGCAGGAGCTTTAGACAGCTGAGCTATCCCAATGGCCCACTGAGCTCACTTTTATAGCCCAGGCTGGTCTTGAATGCGTACTGATCCTCCTACCTCAGCCTCCCAAGTGCTGGGATGCCCCCAATTTATTTTAATTCCATAATCAATTAGATATACAAATTCCTACTTACGCCTATTTAACGTATCTTGTTTTTAATGGCAAAAGTTTAACAGTAATTAAAGTTCTAACAAGATGGGGATTAATCAAATAATGCTACACATATTCAGTGGAATAATGTGGGAACCACCAAGAAACCTCAAAGATTATTTTTTTTAAAAGGTGATTTCTCCAGGGGCACAAGTGCCTGCCTGACAAGTGCAAGGTCCTGAGTTCGATCCTTGGCTCCGCAAAAAAAAAAAAAAAAAACCTAAAAATTTTTAAAAAATTAAAAAGATGATTTTTCTATCAAATGAAAAATGCAGGCTGCAAAGTACTACCTAGAATGTGACTGTAGTTTTAGAACACATACTTTTGTCTTTAGTAGTTTGTGCATGTCGAAAGCACACACATAAAATGACCGAAAGGAAATACTACCAAATGTCAACAGTGACGACCTCTGTAATTGTGGGTGAACTGCCTTGGTTTAATACTTTGTAATTTTTAAATAATGCAGTGTAAAACAAGAAAGGAGATAATTGCTTATTACACATTCACCCCTGTTCTATGTTATCACTGGGTGGTCTAACCTGTCTCTTTGTCTCTAGCTAAGACTGAACCGAATGCTTCAGCATTGTTTGTTATTCCGGCATGCATGTACAAAATGTGCTACAAATTATTTTCCTTTCTGATTTCTACAGGTAAAGGAATTACAACCTTGGTGGGAAAGAAGAGGCAAGTAGTTAAGGTAAAGCTGAGCTGCAAGACATTGGCAGCAAGACCTTAAAGAAACTTCGACTCCCATGTTTCCTAGTCCGAACTTGAACCCCACGGCCACACTGTGTTCTGTTGTTCAAACTCATTTGGCCGTTAAGGTCCTCTCCTCAGGATTCAGTCTCTGCACATTGCAATGTGAGCGGAAAAAAGAAAAAAAGTTGTTCTTTTCCCTTCTTCTGTCTCAAATGCTGCTGTTACCATCTCCTCTGAGATATCCAAATGAAATGTCTTTCAAACTCTACAGAGCCCTTCCCTGCTCTCTGCAGCAAGGGTCACTGGCAGTGGGCTGATCTCATGCAGCCATTCTATTTGCCATCAACGTCGCTGTTGCATGTCAATATCAGCTTGGTCGATGGTACTCATGATTTCTCATCAACACAGGTAAATTTGAGATACGTCTCTTTCTAAATATTGTACAACTGTCATACTATCAGTTGCTTTCAATAAAAATAATAAAACCACAACCCTTTACAGTTCTAAATTTGAAAACAACTTAGACAAGTTGGCAGAGTGAGTTAGAGATAGACAGACAGCCTATTTGTAGTGAAAAAGAGGAACAAAGAGTAAGGCTGGAGCACAGAAATCTGCCTATTCTTTGCTTGATTTAATCTCTGACTTGTCCATAACTCAAGTTGCTCTTTTTACCTTCTCAGAGACCCAGTGTCTCAACTATAAAACAGAATAATTTATGTCCTCCACGCAAAACTCAGGCTTGGAGTAGGCAGCTCAGGCAAGTAATTCAAAGTCATACAAAAAGCTCTCACAAGTTCTCTCAGTTTCTTAAAGGGATATAGCGTATGCTGATGTCATTAAATGGCTTCAATATTTTGCTTAAAGATAATAATATATGGAACATTTTGTATAAAGCTTATTTAGGAAACAATACCTTAAATGTGTTCGAGGTTAAATTTGTTAAGTACCAACCTCTAAAAAGTCTTTTTAGACATTTGGCATATAACGTGACAGTAGCATAAATAATGGGTATATTTTATGTGAGTTTAAATTACATGCACTTAAAATAGTACAATATCAAAGTTAAGTTTTCTTTAATATTTACAATGTGAAATAATAAGCTTCTACAAATTTCAGACTGAGTATAAATCCCATAATTTCAAACCTGGTGGGCCTAGTGGATCACTGATGCTTTTCCCTGGTCACTTTAGCTGCTAAGCAAAAGCGTGCTCTATTGTGTCAGTACTTGTTCTCAATGATGCAGGCCTTGGCATAAGAAGGGCCTCTGTCCTTTGTGCAACATTCTCCTGTCATTTATATAAAAACAACCAGGGGACATGAGCTTGTTTTTTTTTTTTTTTTTTTGCAGGACCAGGATTCAAATTCACGACCTTGCACTTGCTAGGAAGGCACTTGTGCCACGGAACTACCTCCCTGGCCCCGCATTTTCTTTTTCTTTCTTTTTTTTTTTTCCAGGACTTTGTGCCTGCCAAATAGCTTATTCCAATAAGCTATCTCCCCAGACCCTAACATTAGTGTTTGTTATCTGATGACTTTTCACTTTCCGAGTATGAATTTAAAACAGATTAAGCAACGCTACTAGGTTTTTTTGGTTTTTGTTTGTTGGGTTTTTGTTTTTGTTTTCTGCTTGTTTTCATTTTGTATTGGGAATCAAACTCAATACCTTTCACTTGCCGGGCAGTGGCTTGTGCTTTGAGTTAAATCCCTGGCCCAGTGCTAATGCTCTGAGTCCAGTTAACCACGTGGTTCTGAGTTGATAGGAGCGCTGAACACCTAGCCTGTCCTTTTTAGTACTCTATGACGGACTTTGATAACTTTCTTCCACTATGAATGTAGTTTACTTTCAGTCCCAGATGGAGGACTGAACAATACAGGAGCCATCGTATTTTGTCTAACGTGACATTGACTCTAACATGACATCAACTTCCATCCCTTCGTCTACATTGTGACAACTTTTTGGCAGCTAAACCCAAAAGATTTATACTAGAGCCTCCTCTGCCTGACTTCCCTGGATCACTTCTTTCTTGAAACTTTTCCCTTTGCTTCCCAATACAAATTTCTTTTTTTTCTGTGTGCTTTTATTTTATGATGTAACTGTTGGTATTTTGCTATGTCTTATTTTTCCTTCCAGCTCCTTAAAGCTTTGCCAGGTGGCTCTCCTCCTCCCTCAACTTTGCCTTTTCTTTTATGGTAAAGACCCTGTGACTGGTTTTGAGCTCTACACACGCTGACTGTGTGACTCTAGGCGCCAAAACTGACAGAATTCATTTGATCCGTTGTCCTCGTCAGCTTGTTCTGGGCTTTTTTGCCTTCTGCATTCCTTCTTCCATCAACACCACCACTCAGGCTCCAAGCTAGAGGACAAGAGATTGTCCTCAATTACTCTTTTCCTTCAGCCTCTCTATCCAGCATCTCATTTTCCTTACTAATTGTATCATGAAAATATATTTTAGTTGTGATTCCTTCAATGGTTGCTTGACTCCAATCTCATTTACTACATAATTCATCCTCTTCTTTAGTAACAGGACTTCCTAAAAAACAAACCTAATCACTCTTCAAAGCTTCCACTGGCAAGCAAAGCTTGTATAAAGGGGAAGGAAGACTGAAGAAAGAGGAAAAGAATAGTGAGCAAGAAGAATTAAGATATTATGTATAGACACAAATTCCCTATGATGAATATAATCCATACATATAACAAATATACATTAATTTTAAAAGTTAAACTTAAAAAATAAGTAATAATGCAAAAAAAGAAAAAAGGGGGGGCAGTGAGATAGCTCCATGGCACAAGTGCCTGCCTGGCAAGTGCAGGGTTATGAGTATGAACCCCGGTCCCGCAAAAAAAAAAAAAAAAATGTAACAGAATAAAATGGTCCCCATTAAAAATAATATTTTAAGAAAACTTCCACTTGCTTCTTGACCAATAGACAGGTTTGGATGAGGGAGCAATGGATTTCTTTAGTAGAAAATCGATATTACATCATAATTAAGTGGTGTTCATTTTTAAAAATCTGATACAGTTGGGTCCACAAATTTATTAGCAACTGGGTGACTGTTATGATTTAGATAAAAATGTCCCTCAAAGGCCTCATATGTTTGAAAGGTGATTGGACCACAAAGACACTGAACTCATCAGTGGGTTAGACCACCAAAGAGTTGATTTTCTGTTAAGAAGGGATGCCTGCCTAGAGGTGGGTCTCTGGGGGAATCACCCAGAAGACTACTTGTCCCTTCCCAGCTCCTTCTACCAAGCTGCTTCTACCTTGGAGCCCACTGACCATGGCCTACCACTGTCCTGAGCATGGACGGAACTCCTCGAGCTGTGAGCCAAAGTAAACCTCTCTTCCTTTAGGTCTTGGGTGTCAGGGATTGTGTCCCAGTGACACAAAAGTGACGAAGACAGTGAGTTGAGCATCTAAGTTTTAGATTAGGTGTCTATAAAAATGGAATAAAGGTAGCTTCTACTTAATAGGTTAGTATAAGAATCAAATGAGATAATGCATATAAGGTGCACAGATGTCTGACTTATGCTGAGAATTTTATAAGTTGCAGCAATAATGCTTATTATTAGTCTCAGGTTTATAGGCTTTAGCTGTTTCATTTACTAGTACTATTTTTCGTGAATCCTAGTGTGAATAGGATCAAACCATAAACATCTTGAACTTATTATTATTTCTCCTCTGCTTTGTGTCTCTTTGGACTGTGTGTTTCATTTTTCCTGTGTTTATATGTTATCAGAATTTTTATGTAATATAGTTTGTTGCATTACTGTTGTGCATTCCCTCTAATATTTGAGCAGACATGTACCTGATACCTGAAATTTATATTTATCCACTAAGTCAGATTCCAGATTTTCTCCTTTGGTTATATTTTTTCAAAATGCATTTTCAGCTCATGAGGCTAATATATATACATAATTTACCCATATATATGAAAATTATGCTTACACTAGGAGTTAACAATGCTGCATATATTTCTAGTAGAAATTTTAAAACTACAGATAGAAACCAAGTGTGATGGCACACCTGTAATCTCAGCACTCAGGAAGCTGAAGCAGGAGGATTGTTCCAAATTAGAATGCAGCCTGGACTACAAAGTGAGCTCAAGCCCCACCAGAACTGCATAATGAGACTCTGTCTCAAAAAAGACAAAAAGAGAAAAATACAGATGTGTTTAGCTTATAACAGTTTCTCCCACAACCAAATTGGTTGAAACTTTCTATGTATTTTATTTGTGAAACAACATTCATAAAATCAGATATTTTCAAAAGTTCCTCTTTCACTGCATCTAAAAGGTAGGAAAAGTTTAGGCCTGTTAAAATTGACAGCATCCCTTTCTTTCTTTTTTAGGGGGAGGAGTACCAGGGATTGAACTCAGGACCTTGTGCTTGCCAGGCAAGCACTTATTCTACTGAGCTATCTCCCAAGGAGCTGACTATATAGGAAAGAGCAGGTGAAAGAAAAAAAAAAAAAAAAGGCATCCTATGTATCACTGATGTTTGATGTGCATTAGACTTACCATACAAGTACATAATGATGTCTATTTGTACAGAAACAAAAAAAAAAAAAAATAAAGCTTTCCAAGTGTTTATAAATTATGTAGACTTTTTCATAGTTATTCAAAAATGAGCATCTGTTTTAACTGCTTTGTTGTGAATACATCTAGTTTATGAACTTAGCAATTCTGCCATTGTATAGGGGATGGGCAGAGATGGGAAGGGGAGATGTAGTCAGCCCTATTCCACCATGCTATTTTTTTTTTTTTTTTTTTTTTGGTAGGACTGGGGTTCAAACTCACAACCTTGTAGTTGCTAGGCAGGAACTTGTGCCATGGAGCTATCTCCCCAGCCCCTCACCATGCTATTAACAATGACCTGCAGGGACTTCTTGGGAAACCCTTGAGTAGCATTCTGTAGTGAGCAGCATGGGATTGTGGGAAATGGTATTAAATTCAGAGTTCCAGTCCTGGCTCTGTTTTTATCTGTGTGGTGTTAACAAAACTATTTCCTCACACTGATCTGCCATCGTATCCTACTTCAGGAATTTGATGCTTGCTTTCTGATGAGCATTCTTTAAAACTATTTTTTTTTTCAGAAAAAAAATCCTCTATTTCTGCATCCTCCTCTTACTCCTTCTTTTCCCTTCCTCCTTCTCACCTTTTTTCTTTCCTCCCTGCCTTTGTTTCTCTCTCCTCCAGCTCTTTCTTCTTTTGCTACTTTCCTCTTCTCTCTCTCACATTGATAGCTTTGCCATGTAGGGGAGAAAGCAGCCTTTCCGTCTACTGAGCTGACGAGTGGTGAGTGGGTACTGCTCTCCGATTTTTATTCCAGAGCTAACTTACAGAGCTTCTAGCTGACATACTGCCTAACCAGATATGGTTCAGACATGGAGAATAGTTTCCAAATAAGTGAAATGAGCCCACAGCTGCCATAATTCTGGGGGCAAGAATTATGTCTCCATTCTGTTTCTCCTGTTACTCCTGAAAAGTCATTAGGCTTGGAAATGTTCTCGTATTTGATTTTAGCTTTCAAAAGGCCTTCACAAGTTCTCAGAGAATTACAAGCACTTATCAATATGCTAACTCATCTCTCTTTTTTTTTTATTTAAAGAGAGGAACCAAGGATGAATAACAAGAACAAAGACAAAAAAGAGCAACATGAAACAATGAAAATGGTACAGAATTTCAAAACAAGAATAGAAGATTAAAAATTATTGTTTTATTACATATTATTATCAAATTTTTTGCTCAGATTATCAGATATAGGCATACAGGACTGATCAAAGAACAAACACTGCTGAACACCTTTCATCTTGTTTTCAAATGTGTATCTTTTCTAATGTCTTATCTATTACTTTTATACACTTTAAAAGAAATTTAAAAATATAAAGAACAAGGCAAAAAATTAAGATTTGTTGAAAGGAAGAGTCAATGTTTAATTGTTTGATTAACCCATTTTTCTTAACTCCACTTACAAGTAGATTTCTCATGTTCAGCTTTGCATCCTAAGTTGCCTCAGGTACCTCATGTCTGGAACCCAGAGCTGTAGATCATCATCTGAACAGAATTCTCAAATCTCTGGGTGCTACTCTGCATATTCCAGCCCTGTGTTACTTTGATCTTTTCTTTGATGTTCAAAAATTGGTGTGTCCATGTGTGGATCCTCAGTGATTCTTAGTTTTCATTTTGGGAGAAAGATTTCTCAATATGTTTATAGGCCAATGAGATGTATTTTTCAGTAATTATTTATTCATAAGAATATCATGAGACACTCATAGTTTTAGCGTAATATTTTAAGAAATTAAGCTTAGAAATTTAAAATAGAGCTACAATGTGTCTTAAGAGACTATCCGATATAACCTTGGATCTTTTAGCAGTTGTTGGCTTTTCTCTTTGGGCAAATTGGATGATTTATTTGTTTGTACTGCACTGAGGAGCATACAAAAAAGGTTCAATGAGTTTAAGATGAGATGGGCTTTGGTCAAAAAAGAGGCCATACACTTAATGTCAAAGGAAATGGATGTTCGGGGTAGGCAAGCATATATCACAGGGGCAACAACAAATTTCCCCAGGGGACACAGATATCCCAGCAGTTCATGGTCCTGTCAGAATCACGTGGTTGAGAAAAATGGGCTCCAGATTTCCTCTATAGCTGCTGAAACCTCAATATGCCATTCAGTGCTCAAATAAGAAATATCAGGAGCTCTCTTTTCTTTCACATATATGATTATTTAAGAAGGAAGATAACCACAGTTCACCACTGAATTACAGCTTCACAAGGACAGGTGTTTTGGGGTAAAATCTGTTGTCATCCGAGATCAAAAGAAGGAAATTCATTAGCCACATAGGATCATCAAGGTTTCAGTGTCAGCCCCGGGGCGGGGGGGAAATATATATATATATATATATATATATATATATATATATATATATATTGTCTTTTTGAGACAGGGTCTCGCTATGCAGTTCAGTGAGCCTTGAGCTCACTTTTATAGCCCAGGCTGGTCTCAAACTCACATTAATCCTCTTGCCTCAGCCTCCCAAGTGCTGGGATTACAGGCGTGCGCCACCACGCCTGACTCAGCCCAGGAATATTTAATATAGTTTTTCCTACTTGAGCCTGGGACTTTCATGTCTTCCTACCTGACCCTGTCTTTCTAGAGTTAATTTATTTCATGTATTTTTAGATCAGAGCAAAACCTCAGAGATCTTCAGTCCTCTTGGTGTACCCTCAGGGGCTGTTATGGCTTGCATCTAGATGTTCCTCATATAGTGATGGGGGACAGGGCTCTAGAGTCTATGACTGCTTCATAGTCAGTGCTGCAACTCTGGGTGCGAGTGCAGCACCCACTGTAGTGTGGGTAGCCTGCATACAGCATAAGGGAGGGAAAGAAGTTTGTTCTCAGCTCCTCTTCCTATTTTGCTCTGGCTCTTTTTGATATCTTCTGCTGTCTTGAATGGTTTTGCCCTTTGCCATTTGCCACCCAGCCTTGTAGCCAGCCAAGGATGGACTGAAACCTCCACAAACTAAGTACTAAATAAACTGTTTCTTCCTTACTTTGCGGGCATCAGGTATTTCATTTCCATCATGAGAGAAAAGTAACCAAGACAGGGACCAAGTTGTGACAGTAGTGCAAACGTGTTTGCTACTGAGTGCGAGTGAGAAGAGTGTTGGTGACAGGCCTGGACTGAGCTTAGCATGTCCATCCACATGTGTACACTCATAATGGGCATGTCTAGGTGTGTGAGGGTCAAATTTGGCCCATCACTCACAGGTTTGCCATTGTTTAGCCTCTAACCTTCATATTTTGTGGAGAGAAAAATAGTTCACTGATGTGATCGATGCCTATAGAATCTGACTCTGCTTCACAGCCAGGTTTGGAGTGTGTATTCCTACAAGAAGAGATGCTTTCGGTCAACCATCAGGGTATCCCAGTGGTGGAGAAATTGCCTAACATGTGTGAGACCCTGGGTTCCATTTCTAGAACCTGAAAAGAGACACCGTCATGAAAGCACATTGTTACCAGCAAATGCCATCACTTGTTGTGGTGGAGGACAGGCTTGGGGCTCAGGAGGAGAGAGGGCTCTCACGGATGAGAGGAGGTGAAACCAGCTGCGCAAGTCTTCTCCGCCACTGAGATTGGACTCAACCCTAGGAATGACCAAACCAAAAATAAAACCCAGGGAGCAACTAAGCTACAGTACAGAAATGTGTCCCTGGGAGAATAGGGACAACCTCATCAAGCTTGTTGGGCAAAGCCACCTTAGAGCTTGTTGGGCAAAGACCTTATGCTGTTGCCGCCCTTGCTCAGTCCCAGGCTCAGTCCAATCTGTGGAGCTGAGTTAGATGTTGACCCCACTCTATGGTTGGACTTCCACGCTGACCGAGCTGGATCAAAGAGGTTCTTGTGGTGAGAATATCAGTGGTTATAACCATTAGACTTGAAATTAAAAGCCCACAACCTTAAAGATTCACTGGTCCTAATAAGATCATCTAAATTATTATCCCAGCTAAAAATTTTCCTCAGTTCATCTTCCAAGATTTCCATTATTCACAGCTTTCTTCATGCCCCAATATTAAAAGAATTTTCATTTTAGGAATAACTTATTTATTAAGAAGGGTTACAAAGACAAATTTGCAGGTACTTGGGAGAGAATGAACTGCACAAAAAAGCTGTGTTTTCTGCCTCTTACTCCATGGCACTTTTCAGCATTTGGAGGATGAGAGACTGTGGCCCATGATTCTGGCTCAGAGGCCCTAGGTAGCCCATGCGGGCACTACTGCCCTTCTCAGCATAGCTGTCCTCTTTCATAGAGCACGTCCTTCTCTCCCCTGTTCCTTACGCTCTGTGGGAAGGCACCATTGTGCAGCGGGGAGTGCTTTTAATTCTTATGAGCAGCACCATATGGCAGTGACATGTGCAGAGAGTGGGATTGTGAGAGGGGGTGACAGGAGATGGAAAAGAAACAAAGACACGTACAAGGAAGCTGAGGCTGGGTGGGACCAGAGCTCTCTAATGGAGAGACAGTGACAACCCAGCATAGTCTGCTTTTTATTTATACTCTGTAAAAGAGGGGGAAACACGGGACAGAGCCCAGAGTGCCAGGTCTTAGTATTTTGCTAAGAACACTGAAAGTGAAAAAAGTCTCACAGCTATGTGTGCTACAGCTAACAAAGAAGAACCTCAAGGCCAGACACCTACTGATACACAACTGAGATAGAGAGCAACTTGTTTACACGGCCTGCCTCTGGCATTTTGCATCCTTGCAGCAAGCTTTGCTTTAGTCTCAAGGAGATTGCCCGCCTCAGACTTAGCTGCAGTTGAACCATTCCGCACATCTCCCACTTCTCTGTTTCTTAGTTGCACGGGATGGCTGGCCAGGGGAGTTGAAGGAGCTACGTTTGGAAGACTCTTCTTTCTGGTAGAAGGCTTTTCTTTTCCTCTTTCCCAAGCTTTTGTGGTGAAGTGTCTTTCTGTGAAGGCTATATTGCCTTCAGTTCTTTTCACTCATAGTAGACTTATTTAGGCTAAAAATTTGTGGTCTAGAGATTCGAGATCCCTATGGTTAACAGGATATCAGGGTGAACTGGCTGCAGCACCTGTCACCCATTGGTCACCAGAGCTGATTCACTTGACTGGAATGGCTAGGCAGGTGTCCTCTCCTTCCATCAATGTTCCATGTCTAGCCCTCTCAAAGTGGCACACTTGGGCCGGCAAAATAGCTCAGTGGATTAAGGCACCTGCTAGCAGGCACAGGGATTGAGGGTTCAATTCCCAGGCCTGCTGCGCTGGTCCCACCCTTCTAGGGCACAGTGAAAGGCAATTGAGACTGGGTGTGGTGGTGCAATCCTATTATAATCCTGGATTATAATCCAGCTCTTGGAAGGCTGTAAACAGGCAGATCACTAGGAGTTCAATGTAGTAGTGAGACCCTGAACACGCTGTAGACCCTTCCCTAAAATACAAAAAAAGAAGAAAAAAAAAAGAAAGAAAACAAAGCTACACTCTTGGTCAAAAAAGACAGTCATCACTGATAAAGGAAGACTGTTCCTAGGTGAAGGATATATGAGTGGCTGTACTCCCTGCTAGAACCTCCGAACAAACTATTAGCCCCTAATGGCAGTCAGTTAGCAGTGTAGTTGGAAGTTGTCAAAAGGTGTCAGTGAATTGAATTTCTTTCATAGTTAGCTTATTACTATGACATTGGTTTATATATCTTATTATTTCTTTTCGTATTTTAAGAAAGGATCTACAGGATCCACTTGTTTACAGCCTCCCAAGAGCTGGGATTACAGGTGTGTGCCACCACATCCTGTCGCAATTGCCATCTCAGCGTGCCCCAGGGGTGGGACTGGCACGAAAGGCCCAGGGACCAAAGCCCTGTCCCCTGCGCCTGCTAGCAAGTGCTTTAATCCACTGAGCTATTTGGCCAGTCTTGGTTTATATATCTTGTGATTATTCTTTTCTGCTACATGTTTAAGACCAAGTTAAAATGAGACCTGTGTTAATTAAAATTAGTCTATCAAGGTCAGTTAAGTCTCCTCCAGAATTACCTTGAAACCAAGTACAAAACCTTTTAGTTTTCTTGGCCAAGTTGCTTTCCGGGAAAGCTTGGGAGACTTTTTCTCCTAGGGACGCTCCTTAGGCACTATACGTTGTTGATCACTTTCCTCCATGGTCTATCATTCTCCTTGGTCAGGAGGTTGTGTAACTCACCAGAGTTGTAAGATGTTGCTGAAAAGGTTGCCTTGTGTCCTAGGTCCTTATTGATCATGGAGTGCTGGGGCCAAAATATTGGCTGTCCTCTTAGCCCATCTATCTTTCTAATTTTGACCTCTAAATTTAGTTGCTAAACATCCAGAAGAGAAGGTAATGACATCGCATTGTAGTGGGAGTAGTACAAGTTTTACTATTATAATTTTATGTGAATATCAAGCATCTTGAAAAGTAAAGTATATCCAGGAAACTATCATTTCTTATCAACCATGTGGCTGTCCAATTGGCCCTGAGACACAAGTGCAGTTACCACTGAGTGCTCTATCCAAGGCCAGGCTCTGGCTCAGTGACTCAACTCTCTGGTTTCTGCCTCTTGTTGCTGGCTTGGTCCTATTTTTACCCATCACAGGGTCTATGAAAAGTAGCGTGAGCAGACAGCAATTTTTCCCTGTCAAATAACCCTTTAGAAGTACAGAGGTCCAGGGCCAGAGAGATAGCTCAGTGGTCTAAAGCACCTGCTTAGACAACCTCAGGGACCAAGGCTCTATCCACAGCACCACATGCCATGCCAGCCCCACCCTCAGGGTAGGCTGAGCTGGCCATAACATAGATAGATAGATAGATAGATAGATAGATAGATAGATAGATAGATAGACAAAATTTTTAAAAAAGGGTTGAGGAGATAGCTCAGTAGAATAAGTGCCTGTGTGACAAGGGCGAGGTACTGAGTTCAATCCCTGGTACTGCAAAAATAAACAAACAAACAAATAAATAAAATTTAAAAAGTACAGAGGCCCAGATAAACCCACACTGGTCTACTTCCTCCCCAGCCCACTCCAAGTTGCTACCTACCTTTTCCCAAGCATGTAAATTTATATATTCTTCTTCTGGGAATCATCAAACTAAAAAATTCACCAAACAGTGCAGACTCAGTAGACATTTCTTTAACCTTAAGCAACAACTTTAGCATTTCAGTACACAAATAAGCTATAGATTCTAACCCCATGCCCCACTGTTTTACACTCAGTGATTCTCAACGTGTTCCATAACTTATTTATGTTGCGCACTCCCAGAATGTCTCCTTGTCTCGAGAGTATCTGTTGTTGAGCTCTGCCTACCCATCTTCATGTTTAGGTCCTATGTTGGGCACCAGCTGCCATGATCTGCTTAGGGAGCGGGGTCTTGAGAGAGGCTGACAGAAAATGAAAAAGAAACAAGGCACACACCTGTGACTGGGTGGGACCAGATCTCTCTAATGGAGATGGTAACAACCCAGCATGGTCTACATCTTTATTTATAAACTATAGAAGAGAGGGAAGCAGGTGACAGAGTCCAGAGTGCAAAATCTTAGTATTTTGCTGAGAATGCTGAAAGTGAAAATGGTCTCACAGTGATCTGTACTGTAGCTAACGAAGAAGAACCTCCAGGCCAGGCACCCACTGATATGCAACTGAGCTAGAGGTCAACATGTTTACACAGTCTGCCTCTGGCATTCTGTATCCTTGGCCTTTGCTTCAGCCTCAAGGGGTTTGCTGACCTCAGGCTCAGTCATGGTCTAACCACTCCCTGCACCATATGACACAATTGGTTTTTGAAAACTTCCAGGTTTAAATAGTACCAAAGAAATGACATGAATTTCAAGACCATCATTTTTTTTAAAAAAAATACAACATTTGGGGAGATGAAATTTTCTTGTTCTTCAATAAAGACTGAGGATTAGGATTAAAATTCATCCTAAAACTTGCTTTATGTAATCCAACCCACAGCACTCTCCTTTGTGATCTCTTTACTATTAATCTCTGTACTGTACCTATCTGTGAGGTCTGTGTCTTCACTTTGCCCCCAAACTGGCTTAAATTTTTACCATCTGCCACTCCATTTTCTCACTGTCACTCTTCCTTCATTGCATCTAAATATAGAAGTAGTTCCTAGTTGGGGGTGCATGACCCTAGGGAGCCTTCTCTGAACTTTGTGTGGAGACAGAGGCCTTGGTACATAATCCACACCTGGGTGTGAGTGTTTCTAAAATGTTCTCAGCATATTGGGACAGACACCCTAGCTGAAGAACCTCTGTTCCTACCAGAAGCACATGCTGGTTAATCTATGTCATCTCTGTGACTGCATCAGGAAGCCAAGAAAGGGCTGGGGCGCTGTCCTGTGCTGTGCGTGGCCTCTGCCCTTCCAGGGGCGCCATGTTCAGCTGGCGGTCAGCACTGGCCTCCGGTCCTGCTGAGTTTTAGAGTTTCTCAAGTCACCGCACATGTTCCCCTTGACTTCTCTTCAGGCCTCTGTCTTTACACCATAGTAAAGGTGTGAATTTAGTTGTAAGACCTCAGCTGTGTGAAAATATGACTTTGTTTTCCCCCAAATCACTGCTGAGAGTGATAACTCAATTACCCTGGCTCAGGATCCATCATGCTAACTATTAGCCGTATTCGTATCTTGGGAAAGATAATTCTTCATGGTGAGAGAAACCTTGGGTATTGTAGGATGGTACAAGCACCCCAGCCTCTACCCCAAGATGCCAGCAGCACCCATCCTCTGCAGTAGACCAAGCAAAAAGCACGTGGAAGGGAACCACAGGGTATAGCTGAGGACCCTGCATTGAGCTTCCACCCAGTCTCTTTGGGGTAAATCGGCATTCCCTGCCTCGCCCCAGGCCTTTCTCTCCTCCCAGCTCCCTCCATGCTCCCTCCAGGCAAGGCCTGGGAATCTTGTAGAGATTGTTGAGACAGAAACCTCAGCAGAGAGCCGGCACACCTGGCTGCAAGCTGGCACTTTAGTTAACTCTGGCTCAATCAGATCATGGAGCACTGAGGGGACTAAGGGTGGAGTGTGCATTTGAGGTGGGGCTTGAGTCCCTGTCCATGCCCTGTCCTGATAATTCTGTTGTGGCTATTCCATGGGAGCATGGGAACCTTGGAAGGTTGTTCCTCTTGGAGTGCTGCAAAGGAAGTTCCCTGCTTCTTGCCTTCTACATTTTAGAGCTCTGGGCCCAGAACTGGACCCATTGGATGAGCCCTTCTTAGGAGCCACATCATTACCGCGCATTACCTCGGGGCCTCCCAGTTCTTTACAGCTGTCCCTACAGCTGTAAGGGGGGAGGGGATATGTGTACACTAGCCAGTGCTTAACCATGTAAATTCCATGTTCTGAGCTCTTAGTGTTCTTTTTTTCCCAGGATTCAAGAAACATCTTTTTCCTCTCTTTCAAACTTGCCTTTGTCATATAAGAATATTTTTGGAGGTCAGTATGGGTGTTTTTTTTTTTTTTTACCTAGAATTTTTTCCTTCCTTAGATTATGGTCTTCTCCTTTCCCTAGGGCAAAAAGCCTATGTTAATGCTGAGTATTAAACATAGAATGACTGGAACATAAAAATCAATTGCCAAGAATGAAACATATAAAGCATTATTCTCTTTATGTGTGTCTGATTGTTTAATTTTCACACTTTCTTTTTTGAAGAAGCCCTTTGCAGTGTTACTCAAGCCCTTCATGTCGGCCACTGAAATCAGGCATGGTGGTGCATACCTGTAATTCCAGCACCAGGGATGCTGAGACAGGAGGATCCCTGTGAGTCCCAGTGCATAGTGAAACCCAGTACTAAATAAATAAATAAATAAATTTTGTTTAAAGCTGTCAGAGCTGCGTCTCTTTGCAGGCAGGGTAAGATTTGACCCATCGCTGTTCTTGAGTGAAAGATTGGGAATAAAATGGCTGCGAAGCATTGACCTCTGTTCCCTTCCTCAACCTGTGAAGGTGACCATGCCTAGAAGCAGTTTACATTGTCAGAAATCAATCAACATGGCTAGAATCAGGACAAACTTTGAAGGGAGTGTGAAGAACGGGTATACGTGTGTGAAGAATTACTGGCAATGCCTGGCTTCCAGTCACTGTCATTCATTTTTTCTCCCTATAATTCTATTCAGCTTCACCCTAGACTGATTCAAATAGGAAGCTGACATGATGTCTCCCAAAAAATCATTTTAATCTCCAACTTCCATAAAACAATTTAAGACGCTCACATAACTCATTTTCCTGGAATGAAGTTTGTAGCAACCCAAATGCTTCCAATTTTATTTTTAGAAACTGGTTCATGCATTTCTTTCCGTGACAGTTGGGGAATTGTTTAAATCTTAGCCAATGGGTAAAGAATACAGTAATTTGTTTCTAATCTACATTTTTGCTTTGAAGAGATAATCAACTCTCTTAATAAAGCAAATGCCACTTTTGTTTCTTGAGAAGCTGCAGCCTGCACACTCAGGGCTTGACAGTCAGAGACAAAAAGAATGTGATGAAAGAGATCTTCTGTCATGGTGAGCCAAGTGTGTGGCAGGGCCCAGTTCAAGGAGGGGTCATTACGTTGACTGCACTCCAGAGACACCGCCCTGCGCGGTCTGTAAGCGGGATTCGAAAGCCTGCGCTGACCCCTGTGCTGCCTTCCAAGGCAAACTGGTGCCTAAACTCCAAAAGCAGTCCCGACAGACAGAGGAACGATTTAGAAAAGAATAATTCCACAACAGTACTCCAATAAAACAGAGGTTCACTGGGGTATTACTGGTTATTATGGGTGTATTACGAGTTTGCTCTGATTACAGAGATAATAAATCTTCAATAAATGCTTTTTTTTTTTTTTTTTTTCTGACACAGAGACTCACTGTGTAGTTCAGGTTGGCCATGTACTGATTATATAATCTGGGCTGGCCTCCATCTCACAGTGATCCTTCTGCCTCAGCCTCTGGAGAGCTGGGATTATAGGTGTATGCCAACACACTCAGCCAAGAAATTAATTCTTAAAAAAGCAAAATGAGGGCTGGGGAGATAGCTTGGCAGTCTAAATGCCTGCCTGGCAAGCATAAGGACACAGGTTCAGTCCCCTGTACCACATGCTGTGCCAGTCTGGCAATCCTGAGCATGCTGTGCTGGCCACTGAAACCAGGCATGGAGGTGCCTGTAATCCCAGCACCAGGGAGGCTGAGACAGGAGGATCCTTGTGAGTTCCAGTTGCTTAACAAAACCTGGTACCAAATAAATAAATAAATAAATAATAAAAATTTGTTTAAAGCAAAATGATATTAAATGATCAGTTTATGTAACCTACTAGGAAAAAACCCCACAATTACGTTTATGTGGGAAGTAATTTCATAATGTTTCTGGAAAGGCAGAATAAAAAAGGCAGAATAAACACCAACATATTTGCTTCAAATATGGAGATCAAGTAACAAATAAATCTTTGGTAAACTCCTTGCAATCCCGAATCAGCTCAGAAGAAACAAATAAATACAAGGAGAGAATTTTGAAAGGTTGAACTGCTGAGCACGGAGGGCAGGCAGAGGTCAACCTTAGCAACCTTCTCCACCGCGCAGGTTTCTACACAGCCCTCAAGCTGTTCGTTCGTCTTATCTGATTGGACCAAGCCATCCTCGATAGCCTTACTGGGGACTTCTTGGAAAACTGTTGTTGTATTTATTTCCCAGAATATTTTATTTTGCAAAATTTCAAACCTAAGGAAATGCCCAGAGAACAGTAAGATCAATGCCCTGTGCCCGTTGCTTGTATCCACTGTCTGCTAGCATTTAATCCCATTTGTGGTAAGTGGATGCGCTCTTTGCATGTGTTCTCCACCGGCTTGCAAGGGTCTTCGCAGATGCTCTACCATTCAGCTCTGAATATGTTAGCATGTATCTCCTAAGTGACAAGCCTATGAATTCACACCGTTACTGTTACACCAGTATATTTAACATTGTTATAAAATAATTATCTAGCTTACAGAACACATTCCTATTTCCCAAATTTCTCCCGAAATGCTACTCATTTTGTTACACTTAGTTTTTCCTTTTAGGGATTTGGGTCCATTAAGAATCATGCACAGGCCAGCGAGATGGTTCAGCGGTTTAAAGTGCCTGCTTAGGCAAGCTTAGGCAACCGCAGGGACTGCGGTTCAATCCCTGGCACCACATGCTGCGCTACCCCATCCCCAGGGCAGGCTGAGCCAGCCATAATATTAAAAAAAAAAAAATCATGCACAGTATTTATTTAAACAATGTCCTTCATCCTTTAATCAGAACAAAGGTGGATAAACATCTTTTGTTTAAGACAGATATAAATGTAGATTTTTGTATCGTACTGCAATGGATGATTGTGTCAATCTGAGAAGTTTAGAAGCTTAACGAAGTCTGCTCAGCAATTCTATCCCCGAGGTGTAGGGCACCCATCAAGGGCAGCTCATTGCCTGGACAGTGTGGGGGTGGGGGGGAAATGAGGAAGGCGGGACCTGCTTCTGTGCTTAGGAGGAGCTCCAGGCTTCAGCTTGGACATCAGCTCCTGGCTTCTAGCACTGATGGTTGGGCTTGTGCCTCAGCTCCTTGAGCCTTCTGGTGTAGACTCTTCAGCCCTCTCTCATAGAGCCATCGGCTTCCTGGTACAGACTTGCACAGCATGCTACAGTGAGCTTCAAACTTTGAACTGAAACCTCTGGTCTCCAGCGTGCAGACATTCTCTGCGTTGTGTCTTCATCCAGGTGAACAGACAACCACTGGTAGGCCAATCCTGTAATTTCTTACACATTTGCATATCTTGGGTTATATCTGTTTCTCTAGTAAAACACCAACTGATACACATAGTATAAATAATGTTATTAATATAAATGTTTTAGGCTTTGCAAACAATGTTGTCTTTGTTGTAGGAACTTTCCTGTGCTACAGTATAAAAATAGCCAAAGCTATAAACAATATGCCAAGGAACAAATGTTAACTATGTACAACAAATTCATGTAGTTTTCAGTGCCACAAAAAGTTATTTTTCTTGTGATTTTTCAGCCACTTAAAATATATAAAACATTAATAGCTAATAAATCATACAAAAGAATAGGTGACAGGGTTAGGTTGTAGACTATAATTTGTTGACCTCATATCTAGAACAATCCTTTGCCTTTTTAATAATTTTATAGAAGTATATGGCAACAAGCACAATTTCAAGTGAAGAGCTTGATAATTTTTCACAAAGTGAAACCCTTATATACAACCCAACCCAACATAATAACTGTGACAATAAAGTCCCAACACATTTTTATGATGTATATTGAGCCAAAGGTCTCACTGAGTCTGAGTGTGTGGGTACAGAGAGCTTCTCAAAATCTTTTCTCCTTTGTTTTTTTGTTTTATCTCCAATTGCTGGGGATTAAGCCCAGGGTCTTGTGCCTCTTGGGCCAGGGCTCTGCCACTGAGTGGCACCCTCAGTGCTTAGAAACTGTTTTAACTGTAATCACGAGAGTCTTTGCCCCTTGTCTGCACAGCTTGGGGACTGCAGTGAGCTGAGGGACCGTCTTGGCAGTTACCCCACCTGTCGGGTCAGCCTTGCGGACTCATGTGACATGGTCCCAGGTTGAGCGTTTCAGAAACTCTGATAGCTTCTATGGAGTCCGTTAATTACTTCACCCCTTGCTCAGCTGGTTGCCCCTGGGAGGGGCTGCTGTAGGAATAAACACAGGCCAGGCATAGAGGCTCACACTGGGAATCCTAGCACTCTGGGAGGCTGGAGCAGGAGAATTACAAGTGTGAGTCCAATTTGGGCAACTCAGCAAGACCATGTCTCAAAAAATAAGTCAGTCATTCAGTCAGTCAGTCAGTCAGTAAGTGAATAAATAAGTGCTGAGGATTTAGCTCAGTGCAGAGGCCTTGGGTTCACTCTCCTGTACAAAACAAACAAACAGACAAATAAACAACAACAACAAAAATCAAATCCCCAAAAAGTATGGGCTGAGGAAAGGTCAGGTGAAAGTCAGCAGGGCCCTGAGTGTGTCAGGCCTGGGCTACAGGGATGCTGGCTTCTGTTGGCAGATCTGTAGCGAGTGCTCAGATGGCTAACAGTCAGGGCCACCAACCCCGGCAGGCTGGAGCGAAGTGGAGCTGATTCCTAGCTGGCTCCCAAGGCTGCTGGAACAACCCTTCATGAGGATTGCTACCTGATGCGGCCTGGTTGCTGCATGTATTTCCCACAGGATGCACAGTTGCAGGGATGGCCGGGAGAGCTCAGGGCATGTTCTCCTGAGGCAGAGATCAACTCCCTCTACCACCCCGTGCAGGCCCAGCCTTCCTGCATACTGCGCACTGCAGGGCCTTTACGAGATTCCTGGGGCGGGCTGGGGAGATAGCTCAGTAGAGTAAGTGCTTGCCTGGCAAGTGCAGGGCCCTGAGTTTAATCCCTGGTACCACGAAATAAATAGATAAGTAAGTAAGTAAGTAAGTAAATAAATAAATAAATAAATAAATAAATGAATAAATAGATGCCAGGAAATCCTGAGTGCAAGGTGAGGTGATTTCCATTCTTTTGTGACCCAGAGCTTTGTCATGTATCAGCTTCTGTGAAAATGACAGAGTTGTCTCTCATGCAAAAGATGCACCTTTATTTGAGCATTTGGAAGCTGTGTCATCCAGGAGGCTCCCTGGCCCACAGCTCAGCCCATGGGCTCTGATATTCAGTTTTATACTGGAGAAACTTAACCTCAGAATATGGTATTATTCTCCTAGGGAATTCCATACTCATATTATTTATTTATTGATTTATTGATGTGGGTTATATAAGACACTAAAGTAGATATTAATAAAGAAAATATAAAATGCATTCCTTTTTGCTTCTGTAAAATAAACAAAATTTCATAGCAAAATAATAGAGAATAACAATACACTGTGTATCATGATGCTAAAAGTATGGCCAAAATGTTACTTGGGGTACAGGTCACCGACATAAGTACTCTCTCTTATGAAGAAGGGATAATAACACACAAACTTCCTTTTCCAGGAACAAAGAGAAGCTAGTAACATAAATGAAACAAATTAGCAGGATTCTTCAGATAATTCTGAAATAACAGATTAGAGTATCGGGGCATCCTTTGCCCTTCTCCCTCCTCTCTGCATCAACACCACAGTCTGAATAGGTGGGACCAGCTTCATTTCTGGGTTTCCTAGGCCATATTTTCTCTACCTTCACACCTAATTTTATATTACTCTTCATTTTATTATTCCATAAATTTGCTATTAATTCAGTCAGTATTAATCACTAATAAGAGTAAATCCATGTGTTAATTTATCATTAATTTTATATTAAGATTTATTTTGGCCGGGTGTGGTGGCACACGACTGTAATCTCAGCACTGTGGAGACTGGGGCAGGAGGATTGATGTGAGTTCGAGGCCAGCCTGGACTACAAAAGGGAGCTCAAGGCCAACCTGAACTGCATAGAGAGACCCTGTCTCAAAAGACCAAAAAAAAAAAAAAAAAAAAAAGATTTATTTTATGTAACACTCCCCCTCCTTAAGCTATTATTCTTTGGCCGTAGGTTTTAAAATTAACTTTTTATTGTACTGAAATTTTTTTATCTATGAATAAGAAGTGGCAAAATTAAGCAATGTGACAGAGAATTTCAAACAGAGAACAAACGCCAATCAGATACTACATATTGGAGAATTTTAGGATAGGAAAGAAAAAAGACGCCATAAATCCCAATTACCTTGTTCTGGCAAATAGAGAATCTCATTTAGTTTTCTTTCTTTCTTTCTTTCTTTCTTTCTTTCTTTCTTTCTTTCTTTCTTTCTTCATTTATGTATTTGATGCAGGGTCTCATTATGCAACTCATAGTGATCCGTCTGTTTTCAGCCTCCTCAGCGCTGGAATAACAGCCTTGCACCACCACGCGGGTGACCTTGTTTGGTTGCCTACTCTAACAGCCCCCCCCTCCCCCCCAGGGCTGGTGTGTTATGCGGGACCAAGGATCGAACTCCAGTCCCTGCACTTGCCACAGCAGGCACTTGGTCTGCTGAGCTGTCTCACCAGCCTTTAGTTTAGTTTTCTTGATGCAGCTTTCCCAGATGAAGAGCTACCTTCTTTTCATTCACCATGGGCTGAGGCTGTCACCATATGCGCATCCCTTTTCACGGGTTTCTCATTTAGTTTGTGTTTCCAAGCTCAAAGCATCATATATAGTGAAGAAAAATATTATCTAAGCATTGAGACAGTTTTGATAAATGTTCACATTAAAAATACACAACTGGAATAAAGACAATTTTGTAGTGTGGTTTCTGCCTTTACTACAGCCATATTGCTTTTTGTACCCTCTGTCTGAGGGATTTGACTTGGAAGCTCACTAAAGATGAACAATGAACTCGTAAGGTGAAGGCCCATTTGCTTGCTGACCCGTCCCCAACCGCCTGTGCCGGCTCACCTGCCTGGCAAACAGGGCACAGCGGGCTAACACACAGCGCCCCACTTTGGCCAGTGCCGCGTTCCCAGAGGTGCTGGATCCCGTCTGTGCGCCCTGCACATCAGTGAGCTCCCCCGCCAGCGCAGGGCGACGCGGACGCGACGCCAAGGCCGGGACTTGAGCTTAATTGCAAGCAAACAGGACTTTCACGATGGAAAGACAGACCTAGAAGTGTCACTGAGCGCGGTCACCGCTACTGTTCAGGCCAGCCAGGGTAGTGATGAAGAATTCCCACTTGGCAGGGCAGGCGGGCGGTGCGCTGGGGGAGAGGCTCGGGGGAGGACGCAAGCAGCAAGCGCGCTTCGCTTTCTCTTTAAATCCTTCGCTCCTGAGCTTTCGCCCAAGCATGGGCAAACCGCTTGCACTCCTCTAGGAAATAACTACGGTGACAAATGATGACGGGGGAAAGTCCCTAGTCACTGAGATCTCAGGTCAGACTTTTGTGGGGAGGAAGACAGGCTCGGAAAGGCTCAGAGCACCCCTCCGCCCTCCGGGGGGAGTGCCAAGCGCGGGGCCCTCGCGCCTCCCTCTGCGGAGCCTCCTTCCCTACCTTTGCTAAAACCAAAGTCCCGGAACGCGCCGGGTCCAGCAAATGAAAGGTGCGCCTGCAGTGTGGCCGCGCAGGCGAAAACGGAAGAGCGACCCGGGAGTGGGGAGACCCAGAGGACCTGGAGAGGGCGGAACCCCAGTTTCTTCTTCTTCCTCTTTTTTTTTTTTTTTCTTGGCGGGACTGGGGTTCGAACTCAGGAGCTTGCACTTGCCAGGCAGGCACTTATGCCATGGAGCTATTTCCCCAGCCCCGGGACCCCAGTTTTCACTGGGGGACACGGTGGTGGTTCTCTGAATGTGGTTCTTTCTCAGGAGAATATGAGAGATTTCTTAAGAACCCTCTACTTCCACATTCAGCCTCGGGAGCCGGACCGCAAGCTTTTGCGCAGCAGGTCAGCACTGGAACCAGCCCTGAGCCCGCCTCGCCAGGTTCTCGCCCGAGGCACCGCCACCTGCTGGCAGGTGCGCGCCAGGGCCCTCCGGGCCTGCCGCTGGCGTTGCGTGACCCTTGATTTGTTCCTGCAAATACGGATCTGATCTGATTACACGTTTTACAGACTTTAAATCAAGTATAAATATGTCTTAGGTAATAAGATTGAAGATCAAAGACCTGGCAGTGACACTTTTGTTGAAAGAGGTATGACTTTCCATAAAGAAAGTCTTGGGGTTGGGGAGATAGCTCTGTGGCACAAATGCCTGCCTGCCAAGTGCAAGGTCTTGAGTTCAATACTTGGGTCCCACAACAACAGCAACAAGCTGGTAGTTATGGCGCAAGCCTGTAATCCCAGAACTTGGAAGGCTGAGGCAGGAGGATCGGTGTGAGTTCGAGACCAGCCTGGGCTACGAAAGTGAGCTCAAGGCCAGCCTGAACTGCAGAGCGAGACCCTGTCTCAAGAAGATATAAAAAAAAAAAAAAAAAAAAAAGAAAGAAAGAAAAGAAAATCTTGCCGAGGCCTGTTGGGGTCCTCAGGCTGTCTTACTTTCCTAGGGCATCCTGATTGTGTCAGTCAGCTTTCTCCATCCTGAAAAGTACCTTGGATCATAACCCTGAGATAATGAAGGCTGAAAGTGTATACACACTCGCTGTTTCAGAGGCTTCAGCTAGCCGTCACGGGCCTCAAGGCTCGCACTAGCGTGGAGGGGGCTGCAGAAGCATCCTGCAGAAAGGCCTGATGGAGGCCACGAGGCCGGGAGGCAGCGTAAGGGGGTGCTGAGAACAGTGGGCCAGGCCGGCGTCTCCAGGGTCACACACCCACCTTCTTCTAGCACCTTGGATTCAGTGTTGGGTGCAGTGGACCCACCTTCCCCTGATGGAGCGTTCGCGACCCAGTCCCCGTCTCAGTAGCGCCCATACTTTGAGATGATGGATTTTATGGGGGGACACTTTAGATCTAAATCCTACTGTGGATAGACTTCTGTGATGGCCAAGGACGCTCCGGCTTAGGGATGGGCCCGGTGGGAGTGAAGGGAACGAAAACACGGGGAGGAATTCACGGCCACCTTGTGTCTGCCATGAAAAATAAATGTATGAGCACTCTGCAGAGACAGCCGCGTAAGGGATGCAAAGGTCAAATCTGAAAACACAGTTTTCAGATTTGTACCTCACTTTATTTGGGTTAGGTGTTTTCAGTTACGATACTTGCCTAGTTCACTGGAAACTCATAGAGAGAGAGAGAGAGAGAGAGAGAGAGAGAGAGAGAGAGAGAAGGCAGGTAGAGGAAACTGAGACGTGTTATACACATGTGCTGATCGCTTATTCCCGACAGTGAACGCAATCATTGTATACTGCAAACATGACTAACAAAAGTCAAAACAAAATAAAAACAGCCCTGGGAAAGGGCAGGAGAGATGAAATCGGTGTACCCTGTAAGATGGCCCTAAAAAGCCAGACCGTGAAGTAAAGGACCCTTTGGTCCTCCCTCCAAGGGGTTCTACGTGTGGTGGAGTAGCTGACGTTTAGAATTATGCCATGAAGAGCGGGCTGTGCCATCCTACCCCTGGCAGTTGGAAGTTACATCTGACCCAGGCCCTGCCTTCTTCGGTCACAGTGGAAGCAGCACAGCTGTCGCCTGAGACTCTCCGGAGGCTGCAGTGGAACAAGCCACATCTACGGGCAGCTTTCCCCGCGACCAACAATTCCTGCAGACCAGGGAGAGCCTACTCGAAAATTCGCATTTTAGGCAGGAAACAACTGAATGGCAACAGTGGTGAATCGGTGTAGCTACTTTTTGCCTGACAGAAGGTTTCGAACATTATTCCTGTTACTACTTCGGTGACTATGCAGTATTGTGGATGTTTAACCTCAAATATCCAGTAGAGGGCATGCGAGGAATTGGTTTTGTTGGGCTTTCTATATTGAAGATAAAAGTCGAAAAATGAAAAAACACACAGATGATCAGATGATAGAGTAAAGGTTTATGTCTAAAAATATTAAAGTAAAACATATTGCCAAGCGTGATGGGCTAAGTCTGTTCAACATGAGGAGGAAATGTGAGTATTCTAAGTGGAGGGAATGCGATACATTTTTTACTACACAATTTTTTTAAAGTAAACATTCATCATATTTTTGATCACCCCCTACTGATCAATGGTTTATAAAGCAAGTTCTGTCCATTGAAGACATGATAATGTGTTTTCATTCTACTTATTCACCGTATTTGGTACCACGTGACTTCTAGATATTCCCAAATTCAAAATAACCATGGAAGGTAAATGTTTAAAATTCACAGGGCACCAAACCACCACGACAGTGTAACTACAGACACTCATGAAAGAAGATGCCAGAGCAGCTTCAGAAAGTGGCAAGAAGGCCGGGGACGTAGCTCAGCGGCACAGCGCCTTCCTGGTAAACACAAGGTCCTGAGTTCAGCTCTTAGTGCCAAAAAAAAAAAAAAAATGCAGAAAGTGACAAGAACAGTGGGGTAAGTGTGTTCAAAGCAAGGGAGGGAATTATAAGGCAGAATAATAGAAATGTTTCTTTTACTATAATAAATTTTATAAACAGTTGAAATATTCACTGTTCTGGGGCCGGCGAGATAACTCAGTAGTCTGAAGCCTCTGCTTAGGCAAGCTTAGGCAACCACAGAGAACGCAGTTCGATCCCTGGCACCACATGTAGCACCAGCCCCACCCCCAGGGCAGACTGAGCAAGTCATAACATAAACAAATAAATAAAGTTTAAAAAACAAATAAGTTAGTTAAAATAGATAAATATTCACTATTCTGATTCCACCTCATAAGTTAAAGATCCCAGGGAGCAACAAAAATGTTATTTATTTATTTTAAATTTGTTTTGAAAATTTTATTTGTATTTATTTTATGCTTAATTTATTCCCGTGTCATAGTTTTTGTTTCTTCAGTTTCTTCTGGGATATCGTTTTCTTCCGTGCAGCCTCCTCCTCTGGCTTAGGAACAATTTGTTCCTTTTCAGTAAGGGTCATGTCAATATGGCAGGGGGAGCTCATGGATGGGTTAATCCGGCCATGAGCGCTGTAAGTATGGCAGCGCATCTTGGGTGTTTTATTCACTTGGACATGTTCAATAACCAGAGAGTCAACCTCTAAATCCTTAAGTTCAGCATTGCTCTCTGCATTTTCAAACACATGCAGCAAAAATTCAGCACTCTTTTTGGGCCACCGAGCCTGTGTCCAGCCCCACTGTTTGGCCAGGGCACACCTACCAACTCTACCATTGTGACGTCGGAATGGCACACACTGCTTCTTTTTTTTAAATTTATTTTTTATTTTTATTTTTAATTTTCAATAGGAAATAACAATATGATAGTTTCAAAACATATTAGTAGTACCTTCATAATAATTGATACATTGAATTTTGTTGTCCCCATAGTAGTTATAAAGAGCACAGTGTGTACACATGATAAATTTTCTAATCTGTATTAGTAGGGGAGAAAGAGAAAAAGAAAAAAAAAAAGAAAGAAAAACAGCAACAACAAAAATTTTTTCTTCTCTTTGTACAAAGAGAGAGTAGTTGTATATATAGTCTAATGTTCCATAATTGTAGTGAGATACCGGTGAAACTGGCATTGTTGGAGGTTGTTGGTATAAGCCTCTTACGGCTCATCATTCTGATCTAGTTCTGTATTCTATGTCTTGTAATTAAGCTTT
>PVKN010006664.1:0-28045 GCA_004027915.1 Capromys pilorides
TTCTTCTTCTCCTTCTCCTTCTCCTTCTCCTTCTCCTTCTCCTTCTCCTTCTCCTTCTTCTTCTTCTTGTTATTATTATTTTAACTTTAGAGATGGGTCTACAGGGTGTTCAGGGTCTCACTACTAGATTGGACTCATAGTGATCCCCCTGTTTATAGCCTCCCAAGGGCTTGGATTATAGGTGCATGCCACCATGCCCAGTCTCAATTGCCATCTCAGTGCACCCCAGGGGTCGGGGGAGGAGGATCGGCACAATAGGCCCAGGGATTGAACCTCTGGCCCCTGTGCCTGCTTGAAGGTGCTTTAATCCACTGAGCTATTGGGCCTTCTCCTAACTTTTGAAAAAAAGATTTTAATTTTGATAGGGGCCAGGGAGATAGCTCAGAGGCACAAATGCCTGCCTGGCAAGTGCAAGGTCCTGAGTTTGATCCTTGGTTCTGCAAAAATAAATAAATGAATGAATGAATGAATAAATAAATAAATAAAATATAAAAATAAATAAATAGATCATTTTTTTAAAAATTTGAGGGACCAGGGAGATAGCTCCATGGCACAAGTGCCTGCCTGGCAAGTGCAAGTGCAAGGTCATGAGTTCGAACCTCAGTCCTGCAAAAAAAAAAAAATTCTACAAAAAAAATCTCATGACTAAATTAGCTGGAAAGGCTCCAAATTTGCAATCCTCCTGTCTCAGCCTCCTTAGTAGCTGAGATTACGGGTCTGGGCCATCACATGTTGCTTTTACCTCACATGTTTGCATCAAGAGGCCACATAAAGGATTGACCTAAGCCACGCAGCCTGCTGTAGGTGCATTCTGTGATGCTTACACAGCAACGTCACCCCAACAGCTCATTTCTTGGAACACGTCCATGTTGCTGAGTGGCACACGGATGCATACAAAACTGTGCCTGCATGAGAGGTCAGGGGTGGCCAGCTGTCGTTTGTACCCACTGTCTTATCCTCCAGCCCCACCACCGTGACAGCTCCCACGTAAGCTCTTAATAAACTGCTGTATTAAGTGCTTAGTGTAAGGTATAGGTCCTGAGGTCAGAGATTTGGGTGGAGGAAAATTCAAAGAGGCTTAGTTCAGAGTCTCTGTCTAGAAGAGCCCTCCTTCCCATGTGAGAGACAGCCCAGGAGCATCTCAGATAATTGGTGGGCTGTACATGCACCAGCCAGGTAGACAGGGTAACGGAGTGCTTCACAATGGAGAATGTAGCCTCCGACTTCAAACTTCGGTTCCCTCACTCCCTTGCTGTCAACCTGATTTTTTTACCTGTCAAGTTTATGTTCTGGTTTGTAAAATAGGGTCCTGTCACACAGAGTTGTTGTAAGGGTTTTTCTTTTTTAATGTACTTGGTACAGTGTCTACAGGGTCTCACCACATAGATTGGACTCATAGTGATCCCCTTGTTTCCAGCCTCCCAAGCACTGGGATGACAGGTGCACAACACCATGTCCAGTCTCAATCACCATCTCAGCATGCCCTAGGAGAGGGGCTGGTGTGAACCCCAGCTGCTGAGCTCTGCCTAAGTAGGCACTTCAGTCCACTGAGCTATCTGGCTGGTCCTCTGTTGTAAAGATTTTTTTTTTTAGATGTTTTTATTTATTTGTTTGCTTGTTGTGTTTTGTTTGTTTCTTTATTTATTTATTTTGTGGCTGGCTCAGCCTGCCCTGGTGGTGGGGCTGGCGCAGCATGTGGTGCCGGGGATCGAACCACAGTCCCTGCAGTTGCCTGAGCCCTCCTAAGCAGGCGCTTTAGACCACTGAACCATCTCGCCAGCCCAACGTGGAACTTTTTTTTTTTTTTTTTTTTTTTTGCGGGACTGGGGTTCAAACTCACGACCTTGCACTTGTCAGGCAGGCACTTGTGCCACAGGGCTGGCTATCTGCCCGCTAAGCAGGTGCTTTAGACCACTGAACCATCTCGCCGGCCCCATCTGTTGTAAAGATTGAAGGAATATCCTGATGCAGTTTGTTGTACCATGCCTGACACATAGCAACTGCTCAATGTATCCTCCCAGTTATCTTATCAGTTCCTAAATGACTTTGGACACATTCCCTAACTTCTCTTCAGACTTGTCTCCTAGTTAGGAAAATAAAAATTGCAAGAGTTATACTGAGTAAAATTGCTAGAAGATGAAATGGGGAAATCCCTGCAAAGCATTTAGCACTGGGTCCAGAATATAGAGAGTGCTGAACAATGGCAGTAATGATAAAGGTAAAGTAAGACACTCTAGAGAGATGAGCATAAATTCATTTTGTCAGTGAGGCACTGGAATCAGGGAAAGTTCATGTTTTTTTTTTTTTCAGGACCAGGGTCCGAACTCACGACCTTGCACTTGCCGGGCAGGCACTTGTGCCATGGAGCTGTCTCCCCGGCCCCTAAAAAAAAAAAAAAAAATATATATATATATATATATATATATATATATATATATATTCGTGTGACCCCATGCATGGGGTTACAGGCATGCGCCACCACACCCAGTCTCTGTGGCTAACTCAGTGTGCCCAGGGGTGGGGCTGGCTTGACATGTACACTTGCCAAGGAAGGTGCTTAGTCTGCTGAGCTGTCTATCCAGCCCTACTTAACCTTTTGAGGAACTGCTAGACCATTTTCCACAGCACCACACCATTTTGTGTTTCCAACAGCAGTACATGAAGGTCCTAAGTTCTCCCCTGTCTGTCTGTCTGTCTGTCTGTCTGTCTGTCTGTCTGTCTATCTATCTATCTATCTATCTATCTATCTATCTATTTATCTATCTATATTTGATGCAGGGTCTCACTAGGCAGTTTGGACTCATAGTGACTCTTGTTTTCAGCCTCACCAGTGCTGGGATTACAGGCATGTGCCACTATGCCCAGATTCATTTACCAGCTCAGTGCTCCCTGGGGGCGGGGCTGGCATGGCATTCAGGACCAAGGATTGAACCCTGGTCCCTGAGCTTGCCAAAGCAGGCGATTAGTCCACTGAGCTATCTCACCAGCCCCAACCAGATTTTTGTGTGGGGTTGGGAATATAGCTCAGTGGCATAAGTGCCTGCCTGGCAAGCTCAAGGTTCTGAGTTCAATCCCTAGTACTGCAAAACAAAAATAACAACAACAAAAAAAGAGAAAACAAACAGAAAATGGTTTCCTCCTCCTCCTCCTCCTCCTCCTCCTCCTCCTCTTCCTCTTTCTCCTCCTCCTCTTCCTCCTCCTCCTCCTCCTCCTCCTCCTCCTCCTCCTCCTTCTTCTTCTTCTTCTTCTGTATTTTAGGGAACAGTCTACAGGGTGTTCGGGGTCTCACTACTAGATCGGACTCCTAGTGTGCGCCACCATGCCCAGTCCCAATTGCTGTCTCAGCGCACCCCATGGGCGGGACCAGCATGGCAGGCCCAGAATTGAGCCCCCGGCCCCTGAGCCTACTTGTAGGTGCTTTAATCTGCTGAACTATTTGGCCGTCCCTCAGAAAAAAATTTTGTGAGAACATGTTTTTCTATTTCTCTGGGCTCTCTACCTAAGAGTAGTATTGCTGGGTCAATGGTAACCCTAATTTAACCTTTTATAATGCATTTGGTACAAGGTCTTACTACACAGCTCCTACTCATAGTGAGACTCCTGTTTTCACCCTCCCCAGCACTGGGGTTACAGGCATGTGCCACCACACCCAGTCTCTGTGGCTGACTCAGTGTGCCCAGGGCTGGGGCTGGCTTGACATGTGACACTTGCCAAGGGAGGCACTTAGTCCACTGAGCTATCTCGCCAGCCCTACTAAAGCTTTTGAGGAACCGCCAGACCATTTTCCACAGCACCACACCATCTTGTGTTCCCACTAGCAGTACGTGAAGGTCCTAAGTTCTCCCATCTTCCCCACACTGTAGTTATCTATCATTTTTATTATAGCTATTCTAGGGAGTGTGAAAGATACCTCATTGTGGTTTTGTATGGGATTTCTTTTTTCATTTTTCTTTTTATTTGCGGGGGCGGGGCATGGAGGGGGACTGGGTTTCAAACTCACGACCTTGCACTTGCCAGGCAGGCACTTCTGCCCACAGAGCTGTCTCCCCAGCCCCTCTCATTGTGGTTTTGATTTGCATATCCCTGGTAGCTAATGTTGAATATCTTTTCATGTGTGTCTTAGCCATTTACATATTATTTTTGGAGAAATATTTATGTATTTATTTATTTTATTTATTTTTTTGGCAGGACCGGGGTTCAAGCTCATGATCTTGCACTTGCTAGGCAGGCACTTGTGCCATGGAGCTATCTCCCCAGCCTCAGAAATATTTATTTAGATGCTTTAACCATTTAAAATTTTGTTATTGTTTTTGGTGCAAGTGACACAATCGCTTTATTTAAGGTATGAAAAGCACAGGTGTTTCTGTCACATTGGATGGGTGCACA
Source organism: Capromys pilorides (assembly GCA_004027915.1). Taxonomy (NCBI): domain Eukaryota; kingdom Metazoa; phylum Chordata; class Mammalia; order Rodentia; family Capromyidae; genus Capromys; species Capromys pilorides. Next base: position 4,387 of record PVKN010006664.1, read on the forward strand.
CTAGGGTCCTGGGCTCTAAGATTAGACTTTATTTCACCTTCTTATGGCTGCCTGGGAAATGAATTAGAAAGGGGACACAGCTCAGGAAGAAAATCATTGCTGTTGTTGGAAGTCGCAAAGAAAAGGGAGCGACTATTCCAATTAATGTTATGTAACTGCGTCCCAGGAATAAAGAAATGGCGCAGGACAAAAGGTCCCAGTCAATTCCTGGTGTGATGCTGGCATCTTTCCACAGCAAAGCCTCGCCCTAAATGGGAGAGACTGGGTCAGTTTGGCAAATTGTGTGCATATGTGCACACATATGTGTGTATGTGTGCACACGTGTGTGTGCATGTGCATGTGTGTGGTGCTGGGCACTGAACCCAGCACTTTGCACTTGCCTGAGCACACGCCCTACCACTGAGCAGTGTCGCTGGTCCCAAGTGTGACCCTTGTGGCCTTGGCAAAAGCCTTTGGCCAAAGGCTCCTCTGTTGTCTCCCCAGACCCTCAGCTTAGCCGCTGCACTCCTCCATCCAGAGGAATTTGAGAGGGGCAGGGTCTTTATCATGCATGAACAGCCACTTAGGATGAAGCTGGTGGGGTTCGTGTCCTGTTTAGAAATGCCCGCAGACTCAGGGCGCACAGCACGCATGATGTACACGTGAAGGCACGCAGGGTGATGGGTCAATTTCTCAGATGGTCATGAAAGCAAAAGCCTATTGGAGACTGTTTGTAGGGCCACGGAGATAGCTCAGTAGAATAAGCGCTTGCCTGGCAAGTGCAAGGTCCTGAGTTCAATCCCCGGTACCACAAAACACAAAAAACTTTTCTGCTAGTTTATTTATTTAGTCTTTTTGAGACAGGGTCTCGCTATGCAGTTCAGGCTGACCTTGAGCTCACTTCGTAGCCCAGGCTGGTCTTGAACTTACAATGATCCTCCAGCCTCAGTCTCCCAAGGGCTGGGGTTACAGGCATGGACCACCAAGCCCAGCTGTTTTCTGTTTTGTTTTTTTGTAGTACTGGGGATCAAACTCAGGACCTTGCACTTGCCAGACAGGCGCCTATGCTGCTCAGCTATATCCCCAGCCCTGTTTTCTGTTGTTTTGGCAGTACTGAACTTTGTATTCTCCATGTCAAGCTACATCCTCTGCTCTTTTTTGAATATTATTCTAAGACAGGGTCTCACCTAGCGGCCAAACCACCCACGCTTCAACTCACAATGCTCCTGTCTCAGCCTCCCAGCACGGTGAGATTACAAGCATGTTATCACCACACTTGATGCCTGCCCATTTTATTTTTTATTTTTATTTTTTTGCCTGCCCATTTTTTTTTTTTTAAATTTTATTTATTTATTTGTTTGTTTGCTTGTTGTGTTTGTTTGTTTCTTTTTTTATTTATTTATTTTGTGGCTGGCTCAGCCTGCCCTGGTGGTGGCGCTGGCGCAGCATGTGGTGCCGGGGATCGAACCGCAGTCCCTGCAGTTGCCTGAGCCTTCCTACGCAGGCGCTTTAGACCACTGAACCATCTCGCCGGCCCCTTGCCTGCCCATTTTAAATTGAATTATTTATCTTTTTTGTTATTGGGTTGTATCACTTCTTTATATGCTCTAGATACAAATCCCCTACTGGATATATAATTTGTCCATTTTTCCTCCCATCCTGTAGTTTATTCTTTCACTTTCTTGGTTTTTGTTTTGTCTTTTTCAGACAGTTTCACTCTACAGTTCAGGCTGGTTTTTTGTTTTTTTTTTTCAAGCACTTATTCTACTGAGCTATCTCCCCAGCCCTAAGGCTACTCTTGAAATCATTTTGTAGCTCTAGTTGGCTTCAAGCTTGCATTGATCCTCCAGCCTCTGCCTCCAAAGTCCTAGGCTCATAGGTGTGTGCCACCATGCCTGACATGATGGTACCCTTTGAAACACAAAAGTTTTAAATTTTGATGATTTTCAGTTGATCTATCTCCTCAGTGGTTCATTTTATTTTATATGTAAACTTTATTTATTTATTTATTTATTTATTTATGTTATGATCTGCTCAGCCTGAGCTGGGGGTGGGGCTGGCACAGCATGTGGTGCTGGGGATCAAACCTCCGTCCCTGCGGTTGCCTAAGCTTGCCGAAGCAAGCACTTTAGACCACTGAGCCATCTCGCCGGCCTGTGGTTCATTTTATTTTAAACACAAGGTCTCACTATGTAATTCAAACTGGCCTTGAAATCACTATGTAGTCCAGGCTGGCCTTGAGCTCAAGGTGATCCTCCTGCCTCAGCTTCCTGAGTGCTGGCTGGGCTTAGAGATGTGCACCACCACACCAGTGCATTTGAATCAATTTTTATAGATGGTGTCAGGTCTGGTGCATTTTAAATCTTTTTCATAAATATCTACTTGTTTCAGCACCATATGTTGAAGAGACTTCTTTTTCTATTATATGGGATTTAATCCCCAGTACTGAACAATCATTCAACTCCAAATATGTGTGAGGGTTTTTTTCTGGGCTTCCCATTCAGTTCCATTGTTCTGTCTCCCCTTAGGCTGGTACCATACATACAGCTTGTCTTTCCCCCCTTTTTGTGGTGCTGGGATTAAAACGAGGTCCTCTATCCAGTTATATCCACAGGTCATTTTTATTCCATTCTGAGACAAGGTCTTGCTAAAATCCCCAGGAGCTGAGCTTTAGATCTTCCTGCTTCCGCCTCCCAAGTAGCTGGGATCATAGGTGTGTACGCTCACAGCTGTTTCTCTCTTCTTGAACTTCTTGCAGCAGCTTTGAGAGTTCAAAATGGGAGCTGGGAAGGCTGAGTGATGTATTTCTAGACTCACTCAGCCAGATGCAGCAGGGATTCCAGGGCCGACCCGACCCGGGGGCCTTCTGACTCAGAAAAGAGCTTTTATTAACCCAACTAATTAACTCCTGGCTGAGTCAAGAAATTCAAGAAGGGAGCCGGGTATGGTGGCACATGCCTATAATCCCAGCACTTGGGAGGCTGAGGCATGAGGATCAACGCGAGTCTGAGACTAGCCTGGGCTACAAAAGTGAGCTCAGGGGGCCGGGGAGATAGCTTAGTAGAATAAATGCTTGCCTGGCAAACGCAAGAACCTGAGTTCAATTCCCAGTCCCGCAAAAAAAAAAAAAGAAAAGTGAGCTCAAGGCCAGCCTGAACTGCATAGGGAGACCCTGTCTCAAAAAGACAAGAAAGAAAGAAAGAAAGAAAGAAAGAAAGAAAGAAAGAAAAGAAAAGAAAAGCAAAGAAACTCAAGAAAGGCCCATGAGATAGTTCAGTGGATTAAGTACTTGTTTAGGTGAGCACAGGGACAGGGTTCGATCCCTGGCACCACAGGCTGTGCCAGCCTTGCCCCCTGGGCCCGCTGAGCCGGTGACCGAGACCAGGCGTGGTGGTGCACACCTGCAGTCCCAGTGCTGGGGAGGCTGGAAACAGGAGAATCACTAGGAGTCCCAGGGGCTGGGGAGATAGCTCCACAGCACAAGTGCCTGCCTGGCAAACGCAAGGTTGTGAGTTTGAACCCCGGCCCCGCAAAAAAAAAAAAATAAATAAATAAAGAGAAGAGAGCAAAAAAAAGAGTAGAGAACTAAACTGAGCAGGTGGCACATGTCTGTAATCCCTGTATTCTGGGTCACTGAGGCAGGAGGATCACAAGTTCAATCCCAGCCTGTGCATTTTAATGAGGTAGATTCTTTCTTTCTTTCTGTCTTTCTTTCTTTCTTTCTTTCTTTCTTTCTTTCTTTCTGTCTGTCTGTCTTTCTTTCTTTCTTTCTTTCTTTCTTTCTTTCTTTCTTTCTGTATTTGGTCTTTTTGAGACAGGGTCTCACTATGCAGTTCAAGCTGGCATTGAGTTTACTTTGTAGCCTAGGCTGGTCTTGAACTCACAACAATCCTCCTGCCTTAGCCTCCTGAGTCTGGGATTACACGCATATGCCATCATGCCCAGATGACTTAATGAGACTTGGTCCCAAAATAAAAATTAGAAAAAGGGCTAAGAATGGAGCTCAGTTTAAAGGAGCTGGGTTCAATTTCCAAGGTTCGAGGAAAAAAAATGTGGAGATTGAAAATTTATGTCCATGCTAAAGCCTCCACATTATTCATAATTAGTTTTATTCATAATTGCTAAACTTGAAAGCAACCAAGATGTCCTTCAATAGGTAAATGGACAAACCTGGGTATATTCGAGCAATGGAATATTATGCAGCACTAAAAAGGAGTTACCAAGCCATAAAAGGACATGAGGGAAGCTTAACTGCATATCACTAAGTGAAAGAAGCCAATTTGAGAAGGCTGCACACTACAGACTCCCAGCTGTGTGACATTCTAGAAAATGCAAAACAGGAGTCGGAGAGACAGCTCAGCAGACTAAAGCGCCTGCTTGGGCAAGCTTAGGCAAGTGCAGGGACCGGGGTTCTATGACCAGCATCACATGCTACGCCAGCCCTCCCCTCAGGGTGAGCTGAGCCAACCAGAGTCCGGGCGCAGAGGCACACATCTGTGATCCCAGTGCTGGGGAAGCTGAAAGCAGGAGGATCATGATGAGTCTGAGCTGCACAGTGAGACCCTGAAACAAACAAATACACAGAAAGAAAGAAAGAAAGAAAGAAAGAAAGAAAGAAAGAAAGAAAGAAAGAAAGAAAGAAAGAAAGAGAAAGAGGGTCGGTGAGATAGCTCAGCGGTCTAAAGCATCTGCTTAGGAAACCACAAGGAGTACAGTTTGATCCCCAGCACCACATGCTGTGCCAGCCCCACCTCCAGGGCAGGCTGAGCTGGTCATAATATAATAAAGTAAAAGAAAGCAAGAAAGAAAGAAAATGCAAAACTATGGACATGGTAAGGAAAAAAATTCCAGTGGTCGCTGGGAGCTGGGGGAGTGAGTAGGGTGAATCCATGAAGACTAGAGAGGTTTCAGGACAGTGAAAATACTTTTCATGGGGCAGGGGAGACAGCTCCATGGCACAAGTGCCTGCCTGGCAAGTGCAAGGTCATGAGTTTGAACCCCGGTCCTGCAAAACAAACAAACAAACAAAAAAACCCCACTCTTCCAGACACTGTACTGGAGGACACCCCCATGCTACCCCACGTTTGCTCAAGTTACGGACTGTGGTGGGGAAGATATGTCAGGGTACATTTACTAACTCTGCAAAGTACCACCTAGTGGGAGATACTGGGAGGGGGGAGCCCACACATCGGGAAAATGGGCAATTTCTATGCCTTTGGACCAATTTTGCTGTGAACTTAAAACTTCTCTGAAATGAAATCATTTATTTTTTTAAAGTAGAAGTAAGTTGTAAAATAGATTGACTACAACTGAATTGTTCCAAATTAGCTTAAAATATATTTTTCTTTTCTTATATGGACAAGAACTGAAATGTTCTAGGTACTCCAGGGCTTGGCTTGGGCATTGTATTTTCAGCGAATGAAAATAGTGAAACACTTTTAACACTAAAACCAAACATACTATAACTTAATCTTTAGATACTTAATTGTTGTTCTCAAAAACTTTTCAGAATAATTATTTATTATTTATTTATTTAGTGGGACCAGGGTTCAAATTCACAGCCTTACACTTGCCAGGCAGGCACCTGTGCCATGGAGCTATCTCCTCAGTCCCTTTTTCAGAATATTTTAAAGCAGTGTTTCTCTTAGGACACTTTTTTTTTTGTACTTGAGATCAAACTCGGGACCTTGCCCTTGCCAGGTAGGCACTTATGCCGCTGAACTATCACCCCAGCCTCTTTAGGACAATTTTGACTACCACATCAACCCAGAGAGGGGCTTATTTAAAAACAAAACAAAACAAATAAACAAACAAACAAAAAGCCCCAGCAGTTTCCAAAGACACTATACATCTGGGCATGGTGGTGCGTGCCTGTAAGCCCAGCACTCAGGAGGCTGAGACAGGAGGATCAGTGTGAGTTTCAGATCAGCCTGGGCTACAAAGTGAGCTCAAAGCCAGTCTAAACTGCATAGTGAGACCCTGTCTCAAAAGACAAAAACAAACAAACAACACCAAAAGAAAAAAAAAGAAAGGAAAGAAAAAGAGGGGTTGGGGAGATAGCTCAGTAGAATAAGCTCTTGCCTGGCAGAAGCACAAGGTCCTGAGTTCAATCCCTGGTACTGAAAAAAAAAAAAAAAAAAAAAAAAGACACTATCCACCCAGAGCCTATCAGTAGGTGACTTATTATTATTATTATTATTATTATTATTTATTTTTTTGTGGTACTGGAGATTGAACTCAGGACCCTGCACTTGCCAGGCAGGTGCTTATGTCACTGAGCTATATCCCCGGCCCTGGTAAGTGATTTTTTAAAAATGCACATTAAGGGGGCTGGTGAGATAGCTCAGCAGTCTAAAATGCCTCCTCAGGCAAGCTTAGGCAAAATGCAGGGACAGGGTTGGGGTTAGATTCTCCTGCACCACAGGCCACACCAGTCCTGCCCCCAGGGTGGGCTGAGCCAGCCACAAAAAATAAATAAAATAAATGCACATGAAGGTTCAAGAGCCAGTCGTAGAGTAGGACAGTCAAATTAGAAATATCAGTTATCATTGGCCTTCAGAGATGCAGACATTGTGCACAGATGATTTTTCTGGATAACCTGGCAGACTCAGGCACCTCTTGCCTCCAACTGGTTGCTAACACATCACCCTCCCTATGAGCACTTTCCTGATTTAAAATTGGATGTCGGGCCGGCAAGATGGCTCAGTGGTCTAAAGCGCCTGCTTAGGCAGCCACAGGGACTACAGTTCGGTCCCCAGCACCACATGCTGTGCTAGCCCCACTCCCAGGGCAGGCTGAGCCAGCCAGAACACAGATAAATAAATAAATGAGGTTTAAAAAAAAAAATTGGATGTCACTCATTCAAAAGAAAGTTTTGTGCTACTGTTTCTTTTTTGTAGGAGAGACTCTTTTATGTCTATGTCTTGTACTGAGTAACTACTTTGAAGATAATGATAGGGTATTAACTATTCTACTTTTTTATGAAATTTTGTTTCTTTTTCCTATTAAATAAAAAGATTGAGTATTACCCTCTACCCTTTGGCTCCCACTCTCCATCTTTCTCCACACTTTCTCTCTACTATATTATACTATATCTGCTATAAATGCTATGCTATAAATTTATTTATCTGACTCTTGTCTCTAGAAATTAAGTTTTATAAGGGAACATGCTGAGAATCTAGCACCTAGCACAGTGTTGGAAATGCCGAAAGTGTTCTTAGTGCTTGGTTGGGCATAATATCATTTGTTGAATGAGGACAAGTAGATTTCTCAAGAGGATTTAAAAAATTATAAAGCAAATTATTCTTCTATTCTCCAAGCGATGCTCTCTGTGTCTGACTAGAGAGGAAGAACTAAGACTGTGTCCCCTAATCTCCTAATTCTGGAGTTTGGGCCAGTTGTTCTAAGGATCATGTTCCCCTCATACCACTGAGAGCTTCAGTTTACTATGAGAACCACGCATTTCCAGCTGCATTGTTCTTGCTGGGCCACCCTACAAGGACTTGTTGCCCCCAGTGTGAATAAAATGACCTGAAGCCGGCAGGTGGAGATGAACCTGCAACCTGCAAGCGGAAGGGACTTTTCTTCAGTCCACCTGTTACTGTGACAATGGAAGTAGATGCTTCCTCCTCTAAGGTCCTAACACAGGATTAAGTAACATAGAATTAAGTAAATTCTATCTCCTACTTCCCATACATTTTTGGCTGGCTCTGTACAAATGACCTTCATCATCTGCAGTGCTCCCTGTCAAAAACACTGACACACAAATCAAAGCTCATGGATCAAAGCCCCCACCAAGCACCACCCCCACCCCCATTTTATACACAACCAACCTGAACTTCAGATCTAGGAATAGTCAGTTCTCTAACCCTGGGGGTGCTTTCCCAGGACACGCCCAGTGTTCCAGCTTGTGTTGACATGGCAGGGAATGTCCTGGTGGGATGCCCACCCCCTTCGCCAAGCCTGCGGATGCTGAGAAACCGTGGCACCAGTAGGAGGATACAAACAGGAAAAAGCAAGTCTGTTTGTGGTGTAAGGCGCACAGGGTGAGAGGATATACCTGCTGAGCATTCCCCCACGAGGTCCCCAAAGAAATCTTTCAAGTGAGTCTCTCACTTTCTTAAAAGTGTGGTGGTGGGGGTGGACGGTGTGGTAACAGGAGGGGGCTGGGTACCCACTGGGGTCAGGATGCCCACATTAATGGGTTAAGATGCACACATTAATAAAAGATGGTTGGATACAAGATGGACGAGATGGATGGCATTGAGACCCTCCGGCAGGGATAGGGATGGGACAGATGGCAGCTACTTTGATCTTGCCTTGGCTTGTTCTGTCAGAGAGGTGAGGAGAGCCTTAGCTTTGGGTGTAGGGGGAGTCCTCAGGAAAGTGGCCTGCCTCTCCAACAGCAAGCCAGAAGGGACTTTCTCCAAGTTGCTTCCAGGCTGGGGAGGGAGTTTTGGGGGGCAGATAAGGTGGCTGAGGTGCAAATACAGTGGATCCCGAGGCTGAAGGGTGGGCACCGGGAGGAAGAGGTTTGCCTTCATAGGAAGGAGTTTCAAAATGAGACTGCCGAGGGAAGTAACTCAAAGGCAGTGGGTAGGTGGCTCAGGTTCTTCCATTCGGATTGGGTGGAGCTAGAACTCTGCAAAAGAGGGGGTATCCTACGAAGGGGTAGGTAGGGGCACAGCTAAGATCTCAGGGGCTCTAAATTGGAGACAGGAGGCTCCAAGAGGCGTTGACTTCTCCCCGGCTTCGGTGGGTAGCAGGCGGTGAGCGGCTGGAGCCTGGTTCCGCGAATCCAGACTGGAGTCTGAATGGGGTTGAACGAAGCCGGGAGCCTCTTGACACTGGGCTGGGGGTGGCGTTCACAGGGAGCCCAAGCTTGGGGCACCGGGTGGGGGTGGCTCCTAACCCACCACAGGGGTTACAAGTATGGAAAAAAGGGATCCTGGGGGGTCTGGGGGGTGCTTCTCACCCGACAGCAGGGGCTGGAAGAGGATGAGGGAAACTATTCGGTTCCTATTGGGATGCCACGAGTAGGGAAGCTCCCTACTCGGGACGTGCAGAGAGGGCCCCCCAATTTGTGTATGGGATCTTGGGAGTGGACCGAGGGCCGCTGAGCAGGGACTCTTAATTAGATTCAGAAGAAACCGGGGGCTAGAGGGGCGCCTTCCAGCTCGGACTAGGAGAATAAGGGGTTCTGGCTAGGGAATGGAATTTGGGGATACCAGGGCTGTCGCCTCCCCGACCCAGGGGTATTGGGTGGGTCTCTTACGTTCTGGACGTCGAGGACCTGAGAGGAAAGACTAAGGGGTTCCCGTTCGGACCCGAGCTACCTTGAAGGCACCGGGAAGCGCTTCGTTCCGGGAGGGCGTTCCCGCGGCCCGGCCCCCGCGCCGGTGTGGGTGGGGGTGCGGCCGCGCCCCGGCCCCGGCCCCGGCCGCTCCGGGATTCGGGGTCTCTCGCGCCCGGGGGGCTCAGGACCCCGGCGGGAGGGGGGCCCCCGCCGCCACCGCCTCCGCGGGCGCGCGGGCGAGCGCGGGGCTTTATGCACGCAGGGCGGCGGGGGGAGGAGCCGGCAGGTCGGCCCCCGGCGGGCCCTCCCCTCGGCCGTCCCCGCCCGCCCGCCCGCCCGAGCGGGGTCGGGGGAGGGGGCAGCATGGCCTGTCCGTCCGGCCCCCTTCGCCGCGCTCCTCATCTGCCCCGCGCCGAGCGCCGCCGCCGCCGCCGCCGCCGCCGCTCCGCTCCCCGCGCCGCCCGCGGCTCCCGATGGAGACTGACGCGCCCCAGCCCGGCCTCGCCTCCCCGGACTCGCCGCACGACCCCTGGTACGACCCGGCCCGGCCCGGCCCGGCCTGCCCGGCCCGCGCCCGCCCCCGCCCCGGCCCCGCCAACATGGCCGATCCGGGTCGGGCCGGGCCTCCCCGGGGCCCGGTCCCGCGCCCCCTGCACCCTGGCGCCCGGCGCTCACGCGGGCCCTTTGTGTCTCTGCTCCTCCCGCAGCAAGATGTTCATCGGGGGACTCAGTTGGCAGACTACGCAGGGTGAGCCCGCCGGGAGCGCCCGCCGGCCCCGCAGAGCGCCCCGGAGCCCCCCACCGGGCCCCCGGCCCCGGACACCCCAGGCCGGCCCTGCGCCCTGCTGACCCCGGGCGCCCTCGCGCCCTCGTTCGCGCCCCGCCCGGGGACCCCGAGAACGCAGGGCGACCCGGGAGCGCGCACGGCCCGGCGGGCGAAGGAGAGCGCTTGAGGGGTTCAGGGGGCGTGGGGGTGGGCCGGGCCCCCGGGACCCGCCGGCGGCTGCGCCAACTCCGCTCGCACCTGCGGCTCAAACTTTTGTGAGGCGGCTCTCGGAGCGGCGGGAACCCGGCCGAAGCTGTCCCCCCTCCAAGCCCGGCTCGGCCCTGGGCTTACCGGGGCCCGGGTGGTCGCCAGCAGGCTCCCCGCGAGCCGGGCGGGCGCGGGGGGTAGGTAGGGTGGCCGGCGGCGAGGAGCGCGCGGGCAGCTCGGCGCGGGGGTGGCCGGGCCGCAGCGGGGTCACCCGGGGCAAAGGACTAGGGCGGGGGAAGGGCGCGGGGCCCGGACGGGTCCGAAGGCGAGTGTGTGGTTACAGAAGGGCTGCGCGAATACTTCGGCCAGTTCGGGGAGGTGAAGGAGTGTCTGGTGATGCGGGACCCCCTGACGAAGAGATCCAGGTGAGCCCCTCGCCCGCTCCTCCTGCGCCCGGCTCGCCCCCCTTCCCCGCTGCCACTCACGCTGCCTTGTAACCATCTGCCTCTCCCTCACTACGCCGCGCAGGGGTTTCGGCTTCGTCACTTTCATGGACCAGGCGGGGGTGGATAAAGTGCTGGCGCAATCTCGGCACGAGCTCGACTCCAAAACAGTGAGTGGCCCTCGGTGCTTGGGGGTCCATGGGGAGAGGGAGGCTGTCAGAGAGGAGGGTCAGGACTCTCCCCAGGGCACAGCTGGACAGGGAGCCTTGAGGAAAGAGGGTGTTCCCCGAGTAACAGGCTGTGGTGCTCTGAAACTTTGTCACTAGAGTTGGGGAACGAGGAGGAATCCCAGGCCTGGAATGAGATGAGACCCCCCCCTTTCCCCCAGTATTAGTGAGGGAAGGTGCAGTTAGCACCAGATTCCTGTAAGTACTAATCTTGGAGCCTCGCAGGGTGGGGCTGGGTTGCTCCCTTTGCCCAGAGTGGGTGAGTCAGGGCTACGGTGACCCACCCGGTGGCTTCTGAACTCTAACTAGTGTTTGACTCCGTGACACCCCCTTCTATTCCAGACCAATGGTAAGGCATCCCTGACAGAGTCTTCTCCCCTCCTCCCTCGACTTTGGTCAATGGGCTCCTTGCTTTGTGTAGAAGACATAGACCTGCTTTGCCCATGGAGGAGATTTATGAGAAGGGAGCTTGCTGGGATGGGGGTTGGACGTGTCTGAAGACTAAATCTGAGGAAGAGGTTGCTTGCTTGGCATTCAAACTCCTGGAACATTTTGCTGCTGTCCCACTGCTCCCCAGTGTCTTGGACCCTGCAGGGGGCGCTGACAGAGGCCAGCTCAAGGGGAGAAGGAGAAGGAGAAAATCAGAGGAGGGGTTATGTGGTGGTGGGGTGTCTGGGTGCCAGGGGGCCGCCTGGGGACAGAGTGATCTCCTCTCTACACACTCCCCCACTCCCCCCTAGCTCTGGGCCTCCCTGCTTGGGTCAGTCCCTGGCTCCTGTTTACCTGCAACAATGGCTGGTTGTGCCCAAGAATTTGTTAAATTACCGCCTGTCCCTAGCTCCTGTTATCTCTGCCCAGTGGCTCCCACTCTGCCTCTCCCAGTAATGAGCAAATGAGGCCAGGCCTCGACTTTGCTGGGTCTGAAAGGATCTTCTTGGCGCAGCCAGAGTGACCCAGGCTGGGGAAGGAGAGACAGTGGCCTATTGTTTTTGGTGATTATCTGCCATCAAACTGCCTGTTCTCCTACCATACCCTGTCCTCAGAATGCACTGATGGCTTCTTCTTCCTGAGATGCTGGGGCCGGGGCTGGGGCTGGGGGCTTGGGGAGTAGAAGATTGATGAGGGTGAAAAGAGAAGAGGGAGGAAGGGAACTGAGATGGGCATCCTTAGAGACCAGGTCTCAGCGAGGGCGAGGGCTTTGTCTGTTTGGCATCTCTGGGCTGGGGAAGGGAGTGGGAGGGAGGTTTATTATGGGGCGTCTATTTTGGGTTCCGACTTTCACCTTTTATTTACTTGTTGGGTTTTATTTATGTTACCAGCTGTGAGTCACAGTGCAGGTGGAGTATGTCAGCAGCTGGGTAGAGGGGGTCTGGGGTCTGGGGTGACTTGAGTACTATCACCCCATCAGGATCTGTGCAGGGGCCGCTGTCTGAGGTGTGTTGGTGGCCGGGGGAAGCTGCCTCTGGGAGAAACAGGATGTGAATGTAGAGGCATGAAATCAGACAGCAGCAGTGGGCAGCTTCGCCTTTCCTTAGAGCCCAGTGGGTCTTTGCAAGAAATGGGACATTGCCCCAGGGGGTGCTTTGGAGGTCCATCCCAGTGGGCAGATTCCAGCATGGGATGCTGCAAAAGGCTGAGTCCTGATCCATGCCACTCAGAGGGAAGCCAGAGCCACTTGCCAAGAAAGAGGCTGAGTTTTGACGAGGAGGAACTTTGAGGAAAGATAGATCTTCTCTGTGATTGGCTGGTGAACTTTTGAGTGATGTCCACCCATGTGGGTGACAAGAAACTCTGGTATGACCCAGCCTCCTAGGCCCTGTGTTGGTCATGCCCTGTGTCTTGCTATTTGTCAGCGTGGCTAGAGCACCCAGGTGCATCTTGATTTTCCCCTCTGGTTGTTCACAGCCAAGGGCAAAGGTGGCCTCCTGGTAATAACACCTTTGTTTGTGCAGTCAGGGCCAGTTCACAAAGGACCGCTTTCACCCGTGTTATCTCATTTGATTCCCCACAGCTGCCCTTGGGAATAGTGGGTGTGATTGTCCCCACTTTGTGGATGAGAGAACTGAGGCTCAGAGGAGCACACATGTTACCAAGATCACAGGCTTGGCAAGCAGCATGAAGTTTCTAAGTCCAAGTCCCTTACCCTTTGCTATCCTCAAAGACTGCACCCTTCTTCATCCTGAACCAAACTGCGTTATCAGGAGCTGTTTGCTTGCAGCTTTGGGAAGGCTCTTAGAGGTTGGAGGGATTGAGAAACAGAACTGAGTCTATTCCTCATGGCTCTGGACTCTTGTCTTGTAGCCTTTTTCAGGCAAAGAGTACTTCTACTTGGAAAGCTTCCAAAGTCAGAACTGTGTGCCTTCCTTTCGGCAGGTACGTGTGTGAAGTCAGTGGAGCGAGGATGGCCCTCAGTATACTTGAAGGAATAAAACTGGCCTTACATTATTTTTGGTTCTTACTGCGGGCTGATACTGTGCCAAATGCTTTGTACGAAATATCTGGAATAATTTGCAGATGACCCTTTGGAGGCAGGCTTTTTTTTTTGTTTTGAACCAGGGATTGAACTCAGGACCTTGCACACATCAGGCAGGTGTTTATGCCACTGAGCTATCTCCCTGGCTATAGAGGTAGGTATTATTATTTGTTCATTTTGTAGGTGAGCTTTCCCTGAGGTAAAAGAGGTTAAGTAACTTCTCCACGATCTTGTAGCTGGGAAGCAGCGTAAGTGGGATTTGAACCCAGCATCTTGAATAACCACTGTTCCCTGTCAGAGTCAGTTGTATTTTTTGTCACCATTGTGTCCCGGGATGAGAGAGAGGTCCTCAGGGCAAAGACTGTGTGGCCATAATTTGAAGTGTGAGAGCCCAAACTCCTTCTGTCTTTCCCTTCTCTTTCAGATTGACCCTAAGGTGGCGTTTCCTCGGAGAGCACAGCCTAAGGTAGGTGGGCCTGTGGCTGGGAGGAGCTGTTTTGTTCCAGGCAACTCTGGGCAGTGATCTTCCCATCATTCCCTTCTGTGGCACGTGCTTCTGGAAAGGGCTGTGGTGGGAGGCGTGGATCTCCTTGCTCTGTGGAATGAAGACACTAAGCATCTTTCCATGTTAGTGTCCTGAAAGGGGACTTCATGCTTCATGTGTGGGGAATAAGGGAAACCAGGGGGAATAAGGGACTCTTTGAAACCAGTACAGTTCGGACCCTGAGTCTAATTCTGACCTCATAGATCACGGCCTCTGTGCATGAAGCCCTGGGAGGTCAAACAGTGCAGGCTCACCCTCTGAAGCTGAGCTAGGGTTGGACCAGGGAGCTTACCTCTGACCCCCGCCCCCACCCTCCTACCCCTGGTGTGAGGTGTGTTGGCCTTGTAGCGGGGGAGGAACTGTGGAATCTGTCATCTGTTGTTTTTCTGTTTAACTATCTTGTGGCTACTCTTTCAAAGATTCCCTTTCCCTGATGTTTTGGGGAAAGGGACACTGTGCAGAAAATGGGTTTCTGAGCAGTTGAACAAGATAGCAGTCAAAGTTTGTTGCCAGGCATGGTGATGCACCACTGTAGTCCTAGCACTCAGGAACCTGCGGCAGGAGGATTGAGAGTTTGAGGCCAACCTGCACTATATAGTGAGACCCTGTCTCAAAACAACAAAACAAAATCCCAAATAACAAAAAAATTATGGTGCAGAACAGAGGCCTCTGATTCAATTCCAGGGCTCATGGCAGCTAGCCAGATCTTAATTTTTAAGCTGTGGACTATAAGGGACAGGAAGAAAGGCTAATTATAGTATAGAGGGCCAGAACTCCTGAGTTTGCTAGCTTATCATATGTTCTAGGACTAGATCCTTTCCAGAAGAGCTGTTTCCCACTTTATAATGGGGATGGGAACCAGGGTGCTTTAAGATTCTGACCCAGTGAATTCCATCAATGCCCCAGTGCCTGGCACAGCAAAGGTAGAGGATCGATTGTAGGAGACAGGAAAGGGACATCTCTGGAAGGGGTCCAGCAGAGGGCCTGAAAGCAATTATGGAGCAGGTATTCGAAGGAAGCCACACCAGGGAGCACATGGTCGGAATTGGGTTAATTCCATTAAGCAGTTTGGTGACAGAAGGTGCTTTAGTGTTAGGATGGGGCTGGGAATTGCCGCGGATTAGCCATGCGCTCCTGGGGTAATTAGGACCATGTGTTCCTCCTAAAACAGGGCTGGAGCCACAGAGCTGCCAGAGGTTGGGTTGGGGAGAGGTTGATGAGGAAAATGTCGGTGTTAAGTTCAGGGAGACCCTGGGATGGCTTTGGTGTATCCCAGGAGGGCCAGTATCTTTGAGCTAGGCTGAGGGCCTGGGGCCTTGACTGGCCCCTTCCCCAGGTGAATCCGTTGGGAAGGTATCTTCCAGACACAGAGCTCAGGGGAGCGCAGCATACTCAGGCCAGCCAGGTTGTGCACAGCTGCCCATGACAGGCCTAGAGGCGGGGAATCCAGGGGGGAGCTTGGAGAGGTCTTCTGAGAGACTGGGGCCACAGAGAGCTTGTCAGCTGGCATCCTGGCAGGGGGGCTCGAGCCCCTGCTGGTGGCTGTAGGCCACAGGACTCAGATGCCCACTTTCTCATTCTCTCCCCTAACAGATGGTGACTCGAACCAAGAAGATCTTTGTAGGGGGGCTGTCGGTGAACACCACAGTGGAAGATGTGAAACAGTATTTTGAACAGTTTGGGAAGGTGGGTCTTGAATGGGGTGCTCGCTGGGGTGGGAAAGTGCTGTAGAATGGTCAGTAACAAGTGGGAATTAGCCAGGTCATCCCAAGTCCTATAAAGGGTGGGGTGGGGCTGGGTTCTTCTGCAGGTGAGGCCAGGCCAAGCTGTGGTTCCATCTATGGGCCTCAGAGTCTGGTCATCCCCAGGGAGAGGAAAGCACACAGTAGCATCCCTGTTGTTGCCCTTCCCCTGTATTTTTCTCCTTATCTCTATTCCCCCGAGGGGGGGGGGGGTGCTTCTGTAGCCAGTTCAATCCAGTCACCCGATGGCCTCCTGGGAGTTTGCACCTGTCCAGGCTGCGGGCAGTTGCACCTTTCCCAGCCCTTCCTAGTAAGGATGATAAGGGGGCAATAAATATGACTCCCCATTGCACTCAGTACCTTGCTTGCACAGGTGGGGAGCTTGGGGCAGGAGCTGGGAAGCTGCTGGTCCCGTAGGTATTGAGGAGAACTGAAGAAAACACCCCAAATTGTGATCTGGCTGGAAGCTCTGAGGTACATTGAGCTTTTCTGGGTCTATAAAGAGATAGGGTGTGAACAGGAAGTGTGGTGACGTCAGACAATAAAGTATATCCCCAGAAAGGTGAGCAGGATAAACCTGTGGGTCCCATGGGGAGAGGACAAAGGGTCTGAGCGTCAAGTGTCAAGTGAAGGAGTGCAGTTTTGCTCGGAGAGTGGGTCGCTGGTATTTATTTCTTTTAGGTGAAACAGGTTAGGGGATTGGGTCCCCACTCCAGCAACGCCTTTCTAGTAGTAGGCCACGCTGGATGTGGCTTGGGAAATGACTCCGAGCATGGCCAGTTGTGGGATTCCCTGGCCTAGGATGCTGGCGTGAGGAGAGGTGGGATGGAGAAGCCTCAGCTCAGGCGCCACCGTGGGGACCTGGGTCCAGGATGCAGGGCAGGCCAGGCCTGGGCCCCAGAGGGAAGGGCGCTCCTGGGAAGCAGCAGGCCCGGCTCGGCTCCGGCGGGGTGTCTTTGTGTCTGAGCGCCGAGCATTAGAGCTCGCACTAATCTGATCCAGCAGCTGTGATTGGAGGCCGCCTGCCCCCGGGGCCGGCGTTGCTATGGCAACCGGGCCCCAGGAGAAGCCGTCAGCGGCCGCGTCTTTTGTTCGGGCCTAAATCGGCGTTGGCATGTGAAACCGGCCCGGGGAGGCCAGGGGGAGCCGGAGAATAGGCTGCCAGGGAGCGAGGGGGACAGCCGGGAATGCCAAGGGCCCCGCGGCGGGGAGCCCCCCGCCCGGATCGAGGGGCCGCCACCGAGGGGGGAACAATGGTCAGCCGCCATGGCTGCCACTCAGGCTTAGCGGCCGCCGAACTTGGCGGCTCCCACTGGTCAGCAGGCCTCGGTAGCCTCCCCTCCCCCCCGCCCAAGTCCCCCTGCCCCCGGGTTCCCATGGAGACCAAAGCCTATTAAGGACACTGGGCGGGAGCCTCCCTCCCTTCAGCTGGCCCCAGCAGGGGACACCGGTGGGGGTACCCTGGACCCCTGGCTACTTTCCTTGCCCCTGCCCTGGCCTCAACCCCACTGGCCCCACTTGGGGGGCGGTTTCTGTCCAGTCAAGGGACAGGTTGAAGGGTGTGGGGGACCAGAGATACTGGATTGGGAAGGTTGGATGGAAGGAGGCCGGAAGGACTGTGGATTTGGCTCCAATCCGTTTGTGGGTCAGGCAAGAACTCAAAACTAGGATTAAAGAGGAAGGTGTGGCTGGTTCTTCTGTTCATTCATTCATCCATTCAAAAAGTAATTAATGAGCCCAAGTCAAGGTGCTCAATAGAATGGTGATCTTGGTCATCACTGACAGTGGCTGCAGTAGGACACCTTTAAGCTGGTGATGCCAGAGTGCTCTCTGCAGCTCAGCCGCTGTGCCCTATGTGATGGGCAAGGCCCTTGGTGAGAGATCATAGTAATAGCTGTTACTTTAAGAACATCCCATGCACTCCTGTGATGAGCGCATCTCGTCTGTCTTCTCCCAGTGAGATAGTCATTGTTGTGGCTGTGTCACAGCTGAGGAAACAAAGTCATGGAAAACGAAAGCCACTCACTCAGTCTTACCCAACCAAGTATAGGACCCGGGATTCCAACTGAACACCCTTCTTTTGAGCTTTCTGCCTGCCATTGCTTAGGTGAAGGGTGAGAAAGATGGGCCAAGCCTGAGGTACCTATCCAGTATGAATGTGTCAGCTGACTTGGAATTGGAAATGGGGCCAAAGGGATGGACATGAGGGTGGCAGCCCACTGGCGGGGCCCTGGGGCAGGAAGCCTGGGGAAGGGAGATGTTGTTTCTCTCTGAGATTCTCCAGGGAGACCCCTGCCTCTTCACTTCAGCCAGGGAAGACAGTTCTGATGTAGCCTGATGCCATGCCAAACGGGAGCTGAACACCCTAGTTCCAGGCCTACACTTTCTACTCTAATGAGGTGTAAGAGGCCAATTGCAAGGCAGATGAAGGGCAGGGGAGGAAAGCTGGGGATAGGCTATGCTCCATGGCCAGAGGAGAGTTTCATTTCTTACCCTCAGGATTTCTGGGCATATGGAGAGGGATCTGGGTCTGGGGTGAAAGGTAACGGGGAGAATCAGAGGGCAAAGACAGGCCAGATGCAGACAAGGTAAAGGAGATGGGATGGACTTTGGTTGTCCTTGTGTCTGACAGGATGGCTGGGGGGAGTAGCAAAGAGATGACTGGGGTTCAAGAGAATGTGGCTAAGGTAGACCCTGCCCCCTTCCCAGCCCCTTCTCCTCCCCCAGTCAGTGGGAGGCCAGCAGCCCAGGCACTGAACTCTACTTGCTTTAATTACAGCCTCTAGCTAAAGGAAACCTCAATTAGAGTAAAGATCTCTACCAGGAGAGTCTGATTGCTGTCCTGTCCGCTTGGCCTTTTGCGAAGAGGAAAGAGCGAGCTCTTTACTTCCCCATCTCAGACTCTCGCTCCTGTGTTCCCCTCTGTAACACTCATTCAGGGGCACCCTCCCCGGCCTGGCTCAGGGCTTGCCATTGGACCTTGAGCAGGCACCTTCATCCCTCCAAGCCCATTTTCTCGTAGACGCAACGGGGATCTTCCCCTGTGGGGAAGGTTAGGTTCAGGGGGACAAAGTGTCAGGCTCATACTTGGAGCTCAATAACTGCAACTTAGTCCACTGGGAATCTGTTGGTTGATGAGTGGGTGCTGTAGTGCCCAGTGGGTTGCAGGTGGAGAGTCGTCCCCTGAGCAGGGTTAAGTTGGAGCCTGGAGTGGACCAGAGAGTGGGTCACGGGAAGCCCTGGTGTCTGGTGGGTCCTCTATGGCAGGCTGTGTTTCAGGTGGATGATGCCATGCTGATGTTCGACAAAACCACCAACCGGCACCGAGGTGAGTAAGCCCCCTCCCCCTTCCCAAGCTGGGCTGGGGGCCTGTGGTCAGCCAGGGGGCCGCAGGTCACAGCTGCCCTTTCATCTCGCCTCCTGACATCCTATCCCTGAGGATCTGCATCCTCTCCCTGACCTGGCCTTACAGAAGGCTTTTGTCCCACCATTTCCTGTGCTAGAAACTTGCCGAATTACAGACACCCGAGAGGAGAGGAGCAAGGACAGCCTCAGCCCAGGCTTACCGCCATCAGCACCCTCCACCCCCTGCCCTGCCTGCTGTCTGCCTCAGCCCAGCTTACCTTGTCCCTGGTAACCAGAGCTCAGGCCAGGCCGCCCCCAGGGTCAGGCTGACTCCAAAGCCCCAGGCAGTCTGCTCTACCACTGCCCTCCACCCACCCTGGCGAGCCTGATCCCCAGCACCCTTGGCCCCACCCTGGGCGCATCTGGGCCACACTGAGCACCCTGCTCAGTTGTTTATTTTCTCCAGAGGCGTTGCATTCAGAGTAATCTGGTTATAGCCCCTGGGACATGCTTCGGAGGGGGAAGGGCGCTGCTTCAGGGTATTGGGCCTTTGAGCCTTTTTCAGGAGTGGGTCATGTGTGGTGTGCGTTGGTGTGTATTCAAGAGTGTTTGTGTCTAGAAATGTGTGTATGTGTGGTGTGTCAGGGCAACTATACATGGAGCATGTCCCTGTGTGTGAGGTGGGACCCCAGGCGGTGCGTGTACCTGTGTGTTGAGTATTTGCGTACAAAGGTATGTTTGAACACGCACACTTTTGTGTAAGCTGAAGTGAATGAGGGTGTCCTCTCTTCCCTCCTAGGAAAGCATCTGAGGGAGAGAAATGGCACATTAATTGTAGTCACTTCTCTATGTCTGTGGAGTCTGCATTTTCAGATTCAACCACAGTTTAAAAAATATTTGAGGGGCCGGCGAGATGGATCAGTGGTCTAAAGTGCTTGCTTAGGCAAGCTTAGGCAACCACAGGGACCACGGTTCAATCCCTGGCACCACATGCTGCACCTGCCCACCCCCAAGGGCCGGCTGGCAGGCCATAATAAAAAAATTTTAAAAATTTGTTTAAAAAAAAATATTTGAGAAAAAAAAGTTGGATCCGTACTGAGTCCCTGTAGACTTTTCTTCCTTGCTGTTATTCCCTAAGCTATACAATAAGCAACTATTTTCATAGCATTTGGATTGTACTAGGTATTACAAGTCATCTAGAGATGGTTTAAAGTGTGCAAACGGCAGGATGTGCAAAGATTCTGTCCACATATGGTGGAATTTCTTTATAAGGGCCTTGAATGTGGCATGGAATTTGGCATCTGTGTGTGAGGGGTCTTGGCACCAATCTCCCTGTCAACCTAGGGGGAAGTTGTACCTCATGGTGGTTGTACCACTTTCTAACTTGCTGTGTGACCTTGGGCGAATTACTTCGCTTTGCTGAGCCTTGGTTTGCTCATCTGTAATTTGGGACTTGAAACCCTGTCTCAGCTGATAGTTGAGAGGCTGCTAGGCTGCGGCCAGAGTCTCTCATTAACTCTCAGACACTTGCCCACAAGAGAGGAGCTGTGGTATCGGGATGTTGACCGTGAGCCCTGGTTTTGACCCTGCCCTTGCCCCTTCTCCATGTCTAGGGTTTGGGTTTGTCACATTCGAGAGTGAAGACATCGTGGAGAAAGTGTGTGAAATCCATTTCCATGAAATCAACAACAAAATGGTGAGCTGGGACTGGAGGGAGGAAGGTGCAGACGGGGGCCTGGGGCTCAGGGCTGAGCCTGCTGGGAAAGCTCGGGATTTCCAGAGGCAGGCAGTGGGCACAGCGCAGTGAGTGAGCAGAGCTGGTTCTCCCACTCCCCCCAGAAAGTATTTTTAGGCATATAATGGTTAATTGGGTCTCTCTCTGAGCCTCAGTTTCTGTATCTGTAATGTGGGAGTCACAATAGCTTGGTTAAGCATTCAGTAAACATGGCTGCACACCAAGCCTTTTACATATGCAGGGCACGTTGTGAACGTTCCATAAATGCTAACAGTGAAATTAATAATTAAGAGGCCACATGTGGTGGCACAGGCCTGTAATCCCTGTACTTGGGAGGGCGAGGCAGGACAATTGCTGTGCGTTTGAGGCCAACCTGGGCTACAAAGTGAGTTCAAGGCTGGCTGACTTACATAGCAAAACCCTGCCTATCAAAGCCCTGTCCAGGAATAAGAGGAACAGTGACCCCAGAGGTAGGAAAGACTGACCATCTGGTCTCATTGCAGGTGGAATGTAAGAAAGCTCAGCCAAAGGAGGTGATGTCCCCAACAGGTTCAGCCCGGGGGAGGTCTCGAGTCATGCCCTACGGAATGGACGCCTTCATGTTGGGCATCGGCATGCTGGGTAGGTGCTAGGCTTGTACCCTGTGGTTTCTTCCTGCCCTGAACTGCTCCTGGGGCTACAGGGCCCTGTGGGTGTGGCATGGCCTCTATGGTCTGCTTTCCTGCCTGTGTCATTGAGCTCAATTGGAGGCAAGGCCTCTGTCAGGTCTGGCGGTGCTACCCATGTGGGGAGTTTTGGTTGTTTTGTGCTGCCCTCTCGTGGTAGCCAGAAGAATGGTTCAGTTGCTTCATGTTCAATTGGTCCTCTGTCCATCTGTTGGTCCATCCGTCTGTCCATCCATCCATTCATCCATCTAGTAAATAGGTATTGAGCAACTATATGCAATGTACCAGGTATTAGCCAGGAATTTTAACAATGACTTTCCTCAGATTTATGGTCTTTCAAGGAAGACAAATAAGAACAGGTTTAGGATTGAGTATAGGGTACCAAGGGAGCATGATCATGGGGAAATGGTCCCATATACGGAAAAGCCAGAAAATAAGTAACATTTATTGTTTGAGTAGGAGCCATATATGGGAGAGCTAGAGAGGAAGGAAGGAAAAAGCATTCCAGGACAATCGAACAGCATTTACAAAGGCCAAGAGGCTTTTGGAAAGACAAAAAAGTAGACTGCCTCTTCTTACTCACTCAACTAATTTTTATGAAGCAGCTTTTGGTGGGCAGGACCTGTTCCTATGGGCACTCCCCTTCCAGTGTTGGGCAGGAGGAAGTGGGCACTGTCATGGTGGAGCAGCTGGAGGCTGGGGTCTGGGAGGCTCTCGGCAAGAGGCAAAGGTCCATTGAGCTTGGGAAGTTGAGTCGAAGCCAGCCGTAATTTGGACCAAGGCCTGAGGATAGTCAGCTTGAGTTTGGTGCTGCAGAAACTCACAGTGCCTATGCAGAGACAGATTGTGTGCACAGAAAGAGAACAGTGCAGAGGGCCTTTTGCCAGTCACGGGGAATGGGAGGGAAGGGTGTACAGAAAGGCACTCCGGGACCTCAGGGGAGCAGGTATGGCTTGGGCGAGACCACCGGGGCTGGGCCTTTGGGCCTGCCTAGGCCACACTGAGTGCCGAGGAATTGTCCTGAGACACATATACAACATAGTGAATATATTCAAGTGCCAACACTTCTTTTCTATGTTTTAAGTAACAGTAAAGAAAATAATCTAACAAGCCCAAGTTCAGTAATTAAGTAAGAAAGCTTAACCGTTTGCTTAAAACAATAAATGCATGGGTAGGTTGAAATACTGTCATTAAGCAACCTCCGCATTTTACTTTCCAAATCAAACAAGCACATGGAATGTCTGGCGCACATGGGTTTGGATTCAACTGGCTGTGTGTGAGGGGCGCAGGAGGGAACACGGCACTGCACCCCCCTGTACACACTCAGATCCTGTGGTCGCCTCTGCAGTCCACACTTGAGCACTGCCAAGCCAAGTCGTGAAAACTGTCACTAAAAATTACATCATAATTTCATTTTTTTAAAAAGTTGATTTTATTTTCTTTTATTTATTTATTTGTTTGCTTGTTGTGTTTGTTTGTTTCTTTATTTATTCATTTTGTGGCTGGCTCAGCCTGCCCTGGTGGTGGCGCTGGCGCAGCATGTGGTGCCGGGGATCGAACTGCAGTCCCCGCAGTTGCCTGAGCCCTCCTAAGCAGGCACTTTAGACCACTGAACCATCTCACCGGCCCCTGATTTTATTTTCTTAAACCTCATGTATTTGTTTGTGTTATGGCCAGCTCAGCCTTCCCTGGGGGTGGGGGGGTGGCGCAGCACGTGGTGCTTGGGATCGATCTGCAGTCCCTGCGGTGAGCCTAAAGTTTCCGACACACGCACTTTAGACCGCTGAGCCATCTCACCAGCCCCATAATTTCATTTTTATGTTTGATGTTTATTTTGCGTTAGTGCGTGTTTGCAGCACATAGTGTTTACATTCGTTGCAGGGAGTCATTACATGTACTTCACACTTCTTAATTCTTTTTATTTTACCTCTTCTGCCTTTCGTCCCCTTCCCTCCACCTCTAGACCCTCTTCCTATTTGCAAAAGATCTCTCTCTGTTTCCTACTGTCTATCCTTTGTTTGCTTAAGTATTTATTTATTTATTTTTTTTTAATTTATTTATTTATTTATTTGTTTGCTTGTTGTGTTTGTTTGTTTATTTATTCATTTTGTGGCTGGCTCAGCCTGCCCTGGTGGTGGCGCTGGCGCAGCATGTGGTGCCGGGGATCGAACTGCAGTCCCCGCAGTTGCCTGAGCCCTCCTAAGCAGGCGCTTTAGACCACTGAACCATCTCGCCGGC
>PVKN010006665.1:0-28043 GCA_004027915.1 Capromys pilorides
CAGATAGAACTCCAGCTCTTTGCCCCCTCTAGCACGTAGCCATCTGCTCGGCCACACTGACCTGGTCTTGATGCAGTGCAAGCAAGAAGCTTGCACTGCTTGTTCTGTATATTTTAAATCATCTCTGGACTACATATGATACCAAATAGAATGTGAATGCTATGTCAATAATTGTTCTACTATTGTGTCAGGAGTAAGGGCAGGGAGGAAGTCAAAGGGGCTGGGGACTGAGCTCCGTGGCAGCACATGCTAGCTGCTAGATTGCATCTTCACAGCATATGCGCACGCGCGCACGCGCGCGCGCACACACACACACACACACACACACACACAGAGTGTGGACATGTTCAGTGCAGGCACAATTTTAAAACAATTTCTTTTGATCCAAGGTTGGTTGAACCCAGGGGCACAGAACCCAGGGATATGGAGGACCAACTGGGGATCGCTATCATTACAAACAGGCCATCCTGTCGGCACCCTTCTGGATGTCCTTCCTGTGCTGATCCCCAGCTGGAAGGCCCTGTGGGGCTTCCTTTGCAAGAGTGAAGCAATCCAGGCCCATAAGCGCCTCCATTCTGGGCCCAGTGGGCCTTTCCAAAATTATCTGCCATCCAGGGCTGTTCTGAGCCAGCTCTACAGTTTAAAGGTCTAATGAAAGCTGGACATGGAGGCATGTGACTGTAATCCCAGCGCTTGGGAGGCTGAGGCAGGAGGATTGCCTTGAGTTTGAGGCCAGCCTGGGTTTCATAGTAAATTCAGGGACCGCCTAAACTACATAGTGAGACCCTGTCTCGAAAAAACAAAGGAAAGAAAAAAAGGAGTCTGATGAAAAAGCAGGTTTCCTGAAAAAATGCTACCCAGATACAACTGTGATGGGGGACCAGGAGGATGTGGTCCCCAAGGCCATCTCCTGGCCTCACCTCAGCCCTGGGATTCACAGACCCCTCATGCTGAGCTACATTCCCAGCTGTTTTTAAAAACTTCACTCTGAGACAGGATCTCATTCAGTTGCTAAATTGCCCGGGCTGGGCCTGAACTTTCTTTCCTTCTCTCTCCTTTTAGTGGTACTGCAGATTAAATCCAGGGCCTGCTCACTGAACTACATTCCCAATCCCTTGTTTTATTTTTTTATTTTTTTATTTATTTTGATACAGATTCTTGCTGAATCACTAAATTGCCCAGGCTAGGGTCTGCAGTCCTCCTACCTCAGGCTCCTGGAGTGAGGGGATTACAGGCATGCACACCATGGCTGGTTTCTTTTATTCCTCCTCCTCTTCCTTCTCCTCTTCCTTCTCCTCCTCCTCCTCCTCTCCCTCCTCCTTCTCCTCCTCCTCTCCCTCCTCCTTCTCCTCCTCTTCCTCCTCTTCCTCCTCCTCTGTTTTTTGTTCTGGGGACTGAATGCAAGTCTTCCTGCATGCTAGGTAAGTACTCTACCACTAAACTATATCCCCAGGCTGTCTGTTTTGATTTTTTTTGAAACAAGAGCTCACTATATTGTTCAGTCTAGTCTCAAATTTACGATCTTTTCTGCCTCAGCCTCCCCAGTAGTTAGGCTTAGAGCTATGCCCCACCCTGCCCAGCTAAGTGAGTTTTGCCCAGACTTTATTTTCTTCTACCTGTCTCCCTAGCTGGAAGGTGAATCTCCTTGCATCAGGAGCCCCGGCATCACCACAGCCACGTTTTCCCTCTCTGAGGCCGCATCTCCGCATCTGTAACCATGAGCACATTAATCCCCCATCCCCCACCCCCAGTGGCTGACAGGGGACAGCAGTAGAGCAGAAAAGCAGTTTCTGAAGTGAGTTTGAATGCACCAGGATGGAGGGCATGTTACTGGAGGAGAAGCCAGGCTTTCTTCGAGGGACACTGACCCCTGTGTGACTCATAGCTGCTCCATCCAGAACCCTTCTCCACCCTGAAACTGAAGACCACCCCTAAACTGTCATGGGCTTCTTCCAGCAACCTGGCAAAAGACAGGAGTGCTCCAGGAATTGTAGAGAGAAACTGCTCCTGGGAGGGCCGGGGGGTCCTGCAGGTACACGGTCGTTCACAGTAACCGTCCAAATCCTTCATTTTCCTGAACTTTGAAAGTCCTTGCCTGTTGAAAGCCACATTTGTTATGACCACTGTCACGGGCACTCACTCAAATCCTTCTGCCCCTCCCTAGCCTGCGTAAACCCACACACAGACTGGGCTTGTACTCCTGGCCTAAGGGATCCTTCTGCCTCAGTGTCCTTAGCAGCTGCGACTATGGGTGTATACCACAACACACAGGAAAAGCTGTCTTAACTGTCACTCCCTGGCTGACAGCCAGTAAGCCAACCTTCCTTCTGCTCTAGGAACCCAGCTAACTCTCAACCCCTCACCAACCCCAGCTGCCACATTCTCCAGGCCTGCCAGGAGCAGCTGGAAGATGCTAGAGAAACACACACAGCCCTGCTGATGGGATGCCCTTTCGCATCATGACCACAAACCTCAAATTGGCAGCCTCCTGCCTGGCAGCCTACCGGCCTTTCCTAGAAAGTTCCGCTTCCTGTTCTCCAGGATAGCTATGTCTATACCTTCTTCCCTCTCCGTAAGCCATGCTACCGCTCAGCTCCGTTTCTCCTTGACCAAGCCCGCCAGCCTCCATGCCTCTCTGCTTCCCTGACTCACAGAACAGGTGTTCTGTGTGAGTCAGAGGCCACCAGCCTTGGCTTGGGCTCTGGACCCCATCCTCTCAAGGAGGCTCAGAGCTTCCAGTCTAACAAGATATGGCTTTTCTCTGCATCATTTCCTGTCTCCGTCCTGCGATTCTTGTGGGCACACAGAGGGCTTCTAGCATCTCCATTTGTGAGGAAGGAAGGCAGGAAGGGAGGAACAGATGGATGGAGGGAGGGAGAAAGGGAAAAGAAAACTCCATCAGCGGGATGTGTTCTGGTTAGAATCACAAGTCATGGATATTCCCGTGGACATCAAGAAAGTGGCCAGAACTAGAGGAGACAAGAATGTCAAGGCCCCAGAGGAAGCAATGGTGGGAAGGAGTGGAGACGCCTGCAGCCGCCCCCTCTTCGATGACTTTGGTGACACTGCGCCTGCCAGGAACACAGCCCTGAAACTGGGGACAGGGAGGAATGGTCTCTTTGCCTGCCAGGCTGTAGCTCTCCTGCCTTGACTTCCCTTGGCGGAACTCTCTAGAAGTGTCCCAGCAGGAGGACTAGTGCCCCAGGGCTGGGAAAGAGATGCAAACGGGCACAGCATGAACCTTGGGTAGTGCACTTGGCTGGCATACCTGCCCTGTCCCCAACCCCCTTCCAGCTTCTGTCCTGTTTCTCTGCCTCCTCCACAGCTGCACTTCTTGGAAGAATGCGTGGCCCACCACCAGCCTGGTGGTCTCATCTGTGTCCCTTCATGTGGCCAGATGACTTTTCTATGAAATTCATCTTTCTAAAGCCACGCGTGGCTCTACCTTCCCAATCTGAAAGACGGTTCTCTTGGCTTCTCGGGCCACAGTGCCCACCACCGCTTGGCCTCCTTGGTTTACCCTGCCCTCTACATTGCCCCTGCCAGCGCAGCCTGGGGTGTTTTCTCTCTCCTGTATGGAAGGCTCCTCTCAGGCAGACCTCGACTGAAAGCACAGCATTTCTTCACGCTTCAGTGCGTAGCTAAGTGTCCCCGCCACAGAGAGGCCTGCGCTAGTGAAGCTTGGAGAGCAGTCAGCCTCACCCTGTCACTGTGTCACCCTGCCCTGCTTAGTTCCTCCTTCAGCCTTGTCACTTGGTCAGCCGCTTGGTTTATGGATTTGTTTCTTGGTTATCCAACCATCTTGCCCCTTTCTGTCCCTGTGCTTAGAACAATGCATGGCACACAGCAAGTACCAAAGAAATCATTGCTGAGTAAAGAACTTGCAAATGCCAGGCCAGGGAGATAGGTCAGTGGAATAAGTGCTTGCCTGGCAAGCACAAGGTCCTGAGTTCAATCCCTGGCACCGTAAAAATAAAAAATAAAAAATAAAAAAATAAGTAAAACAAGAAAAAGAACGAGCCTTCCAGGTGTGGTGGGTCATGCCTGTAATCTTAGCTACTGAGAAGGATGAGGCAGAAAGAGTGAAAACTTCAAGCTTGGGGTCAGCCCAGGCAGCTTAGTGAGACCTTCTCTTAAAATTTAAAATATATATATATATATATATATATATATATATATATATATATATGGAGAGAGAGAGAGATGGGAGAGGGGGGTTGGGGGGGATAGGGAGCCAGGCGGGGTGTAATCCCAGCACTTCTGTTGGCTGGCTTGCTTGCTTGCTTGCTTGCTTGCTTGCTTGCTTGCTTTCTTTCTTTCTTTCTTTCTTCTTTCTTTGAGTCAGAGTCTCACTATGTAGCTCAGGCTGGCCTTGGACTTTCGACCCTCCTGCCTCAGCCTCCTGAGTGATGTAATTACAAGTGTGCATTACAACTACCATGTCTGTCCATCTTTCTTTCTTTCTTTCTTTCTTTCTTTTTATTTTCTTTCTTTCTTGATAATGGAAGGGTTCTTGGTGTGGTTTGTGTTTCATTTTTTGTTTTGTTTTGTTTTGTTGAGATAGATCTTGCTATGCAATTCAGGCTGGCCCTCAACTCAGTATGTAGCCCAGGTTGTCCTCAAACTTGTGGCAACCCTCCTGCTTCAGCCTCTTGACGCTGGGATTCAGGCATGCACCACCTCATCCAGCAGCTCGCAGTACATTAAACAAATTAACTTCTTGGAGTTAGGGTACAAGCACCTGCCTGGCAAGTATAAGGCCCTGAGTTTAATTCCCAATATAAATAAATAAATAAATAAATAAATAAATGTCTTGTTTTATGTAGCTATTAACAAATATTGCTCCTTGGCTCATTTTTTTAAAAATTATCTTTGTCATAAAAAACTTAAAATTTTGATGTGGCCATGTGTGGCTTCAGATGTCATGCTTACAAAGACGCTTGCTATCCCACACTTATTTTGTAAAACTTACTTATCTTTTTCCTAAAACTTTTTGTTTTTATTTTCTTACATACAAACATCTTGGAGCCATCTAGAATTATTTGGATATTGGGAGGTAGGGATCCAATGTCTCTGTAAATATTTATTAAATGAAAGAATGAGACACTGCAGCCCTGGGTGCAATCCATGGCCTCCTAAGGAATCAGATTAGATGGCTGACAGCGTTGTTTGTTCACTCAACAAATATTTCTCAACCACGTGCCAGTGGGGTGGAATGCAGTGGTGACAGAATCCAGATCCGACTCCCCGCTCCTGCTGTGGCCATGGCAGCTGATGGGAGGGGCAGACACTGCTCGGCAGTGTGAGGAGATGTAAGACGTACAGGGAGACATATATTCTGGAAGAGCAAGAATCAGGGAGCCCACCCCAGTCTGTGAAGTCCAGGCCAGTGTCGTTGGTTAGGAAAATTTCTTGGGGAGGTAGGCTTGGGTTCAGCTCATTAGGGGGATAAAGGGCAGACAGAGAGAGAACTGATTTGCACTTACAATACAGATCTCAGTCAGCCAGATGTGGTGGTGCACTTCTGTAATTCCAGCACCTAAGAGGCTAAGGCAGGAGGGCCGCTGCAAATCCAAGGCCAGGATGGGCTACATACTGAGTTCAAGGCAAGTTTGAACCAAATGGGTGAAACCTTGTCTCAAAAACCAGTCAACCAATAGTCAATCCATCCAGCAATGAATGTCTCAACCAACCCCACCCAGAGCCCTGGAGAGGTGATCCTTCAGATTTGCTCTGGGTTGAGAAAGGGGTCTGGGCCTTTGTTATCCCTCCTCACCTGCTTCCGTGGACAGGGAAATGCCCCAGGAAGCCTCTCTAGCCAGGACGTTTCCCCAGGGAGCTTCATCTCTGAGTATGAACTTCAGCTTTGTTAGCTGGGGAACAAGAGTACCCATCCTGAAGTAGACAGCTGAATAATGCACAAGGGAGCCACTGCCGAAGTTTCTGAAGACCTCAGAAGAGTGGCCAGATGTGATGGTATGCCCCTGTAATCCCAAATATGTTGGAGCCTGAGGCAGGAGGATTGCAAGTTCCAGGTCAATCTGGACAACTTAGTAAGACCTTATCATAAAAGAGAGGTGGTGGTAGTTGTTTTTTGCAGAACCAGGGATTGAACTCAGGCCCTTGCACGGCAGTGCTTATTCTACTGAGCTATCTCCTCAGCCCCTGTTGTTGGTGTTTTTAAGGACTGAAGATATAGCTCAGTTGTGAAGGCTCTGGGTTTAATCTCTAGTACCACAAAAAAAAAAAAAAAAAAAAAAAAAAAAAAAAAAAAAAAAGCTAAGGGTCCTAGAGTGTAACAAGTAAAAGTTAAATAGGCACCGCGAGGGGGGATTTTTCCTTGGGGCAGCTTGCGTCCTTCAGCACAGGTGCGTGGGATGCTTTCGTGTGCCGGGCATGGCAGGGGTGGACTCCCGTGAAATGGCATTTCAAGGAACAGCCTCTCGGGATACCTTCACATTCAGACCACTTGGGGTCCTCCTTACCAGCCCGGAGCCCACTGGTCTAGGCACACCATGCTCAGGAGGGGCAACAGGGAAGGTTCAGGTGGACAGAGGTCAGGCGCCTCCCTAGGGAAGGCGCTGCCACTGCTCAGCCACTCAGCATCGTCCCCCAGAGGCTCCAGACCACGAGCTCTTGGGGAGAGTGTTGGGGGGGGGCACCTGGGAGCCTGGCAGAAGAGCCCGTCTGAGCTCGGGCAGGCGGGGGAGGCTCTCTGGAGGCTGCGTCCCCTGCCGTACACTCAGGCAGATTAGAAAGGCCCTTGTCCCAGCACCCGGAGGCTTCTATTCCCAGCCGTCTTCCAGGAGAGACTCCAGTCTGACCCGTGAGGAGAGCAGGGACCTTGCCTCACTCATCTTATGTTCCAAGGGCCTGGCACAGGCCAGGCAGGGCATGAGCTCTCTGCCAGGAAATAGTCAATAAGATGAACTAGACCTTCTGGGCAGCTGCTGCCTCCAAAGAAAAATGATTAGTTTTTTAAGTTTCGTTTTTATTAGTCTGTGTTTGCATCCATAACAATCTCGTGCATCATGGGGAGTGGAGACGTGTTCAGAACACACCTGAATTCCTTTTCTACCCCCTTCCCTTCCCACCGTGCCCTATTCTTCCATCTCTTGGCTCCCTTCTCTTTTTCAAAAGATCTGTGTCCCTGTTTCCTATCACCTGCATGTAGTTCCTGCCCTTTATGTACACAGTGTGGGTTTCTCAGCCAAGAGAAGCCATGGGATGCTTAAGCTTGTGCATCTGATTTATTTCACTCAACATTATGACTTCAACGTGTATCCGTTTCCCTACAAACAACTCATGTAGTCTTCTTTATGGCAGAGTAGTACTCCACGGTGTATGGGTATTTCCTTTATCCACTCATCTGTGAATGGACACACAGGCTGCTTCCAAGATTCAGCTCTTCTGAGCTGTGTGTCCACAGACATGGGTTTGCACGGACCACTGAGAGATGATGAACTTGAACTCTTTCAGAAAGATATCTGGATGGGCAATAGCTGGATCAAATGGAATTTCTGTTTTTAGTTTTTCAAGGAAACTTCGTGCTGATTTCCACAGTAGTTGTGCTAGCTTACATTCCCATCAACAGTGGAGGAGGGTTTCTTCCTCCCTGCAGCCTCACCAGCATTTGTTATTATTTGATTTCTTAATGACAGCCATTCTTTCTGGGGTAACATGGAATCTCAGTGTTGTTTTAGCTTGCATTTCTCTAGTGGCCAGAGATGTTGAATATTTCTTCATGTAATTCTTGGCCATTTGTACTTCTTCTGAGAAATTTTTGTTTTGTTTTGTTTTGTTTTGTTTTGTTTTGTTTTGTTTCATTTTGTTTTGTGACAGGATCTTGCTGTGTAACCCAGGATGTCCTCCAGTTTTTAACACTTTTCCTGCTTCAGCCTCCTAAGTGCCAGGATTATAGGTGTATGCCACCATACCTGGTGGCCATGACAATATTTAGGTGTGCTAAATATTTAGGTCTGTGCTTTAGATAGACAGGTAGATAGACAATGTCTCCTCTGTTCTTCTTAGAAAGCTTAGATCCAGATCCAAGTTACGAGTATAGCTGGCAACCAAATCCCAGGAGGGAGGCAGCCAAACAGGGCGTGGTGACTGCCCACAAGCAAGACCTTCAGGGCCTCCCAGAAAGTCCTAGTTAGCTGGCCTCCAGGGAACCTCCGACCCAGAGAGAGGGCGCACCAGCAGGAGAAGCAGCTGAGAAAGAGAAGCTTAGGAACATCCGGGCCCTTGAGCTCTAGAAGGCCAAGGCTGAGGGTGGGGGTGGGATGCAGAGAGGAGGTAAGAAGCTCCACCTCAGGCCCAGGGAAACTCCGTAGGGCTGCAGTGGGTCCCAGCCCTGAAATCTCTCGGTGAAGCCTTAGGACAGAGCCAGGGCAGGGGCACCAGTGGGGAGCTTGGCTGAGAAGGACAAGCGACCAGCAGGGACTCTAAGTCACCTGGCCAGATGTAGGGTCCTGGGCAAGCAGACCAGTGAGGGGTGGGCACTGGCTCCTAGCTTTGCGCGGGCCACAGGGTAAGGCTGTCCTGCAGGCCCACAGCCTGGCATGGGCAGGATGGGCAGGAGGGAGCATTCAGAGAAAGAAGGGGGTGAGGAGAAGGAAGAAAGGAAGGGTAGGAGAGAGAAGGAATAAGGGAGATCCCTGAGAAAAGCAGCATCCTTAGGAACAGAAAGATGACAGAACGTGAAACACGATTAATTAAACCAGGCACATAAATAGAGGCCCATATGCCAAGGTTCTATTTGTTCTGTGACAGTGTGAAAACTGCACTTTTCAAGTTGGAAAAACAAACAAACAAAAAGCCATGTGCACCATCTCCTGGCGAGACCTTCTGTCACAGCATCAGGGTGAGGCCCTTCGAGTTCCCCCCAGCTACAGACAGACAGACAGACAGACAGACAGACAGACAGACAGATGGGTCAGCTGAGAATCCAAGAGCAGGGACCCAGAAGTCAAGCTGGAGGTCAGGAACCATGGCCAGGGGACGCAAATGGGACAAATGACCCTCCTGTGTCTGGCTCTGGGTTCGGTGGCCCGCGTGAGTGACCTTTACAGTGAGACTGTGAGGTGGGAACTATGCTGCAGACCAGCAAATTGAGCTGTGACAGGGCGAGGAATCTGACTGGCGTCACACAGCTAATGAGCAGCAGAATGACAGTTTGCACCCAGAGCCGCCTGACTCCCTGCAGTCTCACTGAACAAGAGGCTGCAGCCGAGCCAGCAGCCATGGAGACAATGCCAAGGCTTTGGAAGCCAGGGCGCCAACGAGTCAGGCCCTTGTGTTTGTCCATCCACAGCTCTCCTCTGTCTGGCAGAGAACCAGCTTTCTGGTGGAAAATTCCTTTCATTTGGTTCTGGTGAGCCAGCCCTGTTAATACACAGGCCTATAGCTACTCTGGGGTAGGATCTCGCTATACAGTTTAGGCTGGGCTTGAACTCACTGTGTAGCCTAAGCTGGCCTCCAACTCACCATGACTTTCCTGCCTCAGCCTCTCAAGGGCTGGGACCATAGGTATGTGCCACCACACTGGACTCACAGCTGCAGCTTTTGACTCAGGAGTAGGTGTTTGGCCAGATAGGCCAATCCAAGTTCTTCCATGCTTAGTTGATTAGGGGAGATGATCTTGCTAAACAATTTGTCACAGAACTGGGATGTCATGCAAATTCTCCTGATGTCGTGCAAATTCTCTCTCTCTCTCTCTCCTCTCTCTCTCTGTCTCTGTCTGTCTCTCTGTCTCTGTCTGTCTCTCTGTCTCTGTCTGTCTGTCTCTGTCTGTCTCTATCTCTGTCTGTCTCTGTCTCTCTCTGTCTCTGTCTCTCTCTCTGTCTCTGTCTCTGTCTCTCTCTGTCTCTCTGTCTGTCTCTCTCTGTCTCTCTCTGTCTCTCTCTGTCTCTCTATCTCTGTCTCTCTGTCTGTCTCTCTCTGTCTCTGTGTGTGTATGTCTCTCTCTGTGTCTGTCTGTCTCTCTCTGTCTCTATCTCTGTATCTCTCTGTGTCTGTCTCTCTGTCTCTGTCTCTCTCTCTCTGTGTCTCTGTCTCTGTGTCTCTGTCTCTCTGTCTCTGTCCCTGTCTCTGTCCCTGTCTCTGTCTCTCTCTGTCTCTGTCTCTCTGTCTCTGTCTCTCTCTCTCTGGCTCTCTGGCTCTATCTCTGTCTCTCTGTCTCTCTCTCTCTGTGTCTCTCTCTCTGTCTGTCTCTCTCTCTGTCTCTGTATCTGTCTCTGTCTGTCTTTCTGTCTCTGTCTGTCTCTCTCTCTGTGTCTCTGTCTCTGTCTCTCTCTGTCTCTGTCTCTCTGTCTCTGTCCCTGTCTCTGTCTCTCTGTCTCTGTCTCTCTGTCTCTCTCTGTCTCTGTATCTCTATCTATCTATCTATCTATCTATCTATCTATCTATCTATCTATCTATTTTGAGGGTAGGCAAGGACTCTACCACAGAGCTACATCTTCAGCCCTTCTTATTTTATTTTGAGTTTCCCAGGCTGGCCTCAAACTTGTAATCCTGCTGCCTCAGCCTCCTGAGCAGCTAGGATTTCAGGCATGCTCTGTGATGTCCAGGCCATGCAGATTTCTTGCCGTAGGAAGCAGGTCAGTTGTAGATTCAAATGACTAGAGAGAGGATGGCAGGAAGAGACTAGAAGACAAGACCCTGGAGACCTTGTATCTGCTCCGGGTCCTGTCCTATCAGTGCTGCCTTTGGACCTCCCAGGTACACAGTGAGTATGCGTCCTTGCCACCTGAGCAAGCACATGCTGAGAAAAATCCGCATCCCCGGATGCAGAGGATAGGAGATGGGGGCTGTGAGCTCAGCAAGACCTGGAGCCATCCGAGCAGGCCTGAAGGCGGCAGGGAGAGGAGGGGAGCATCTACCATCTCAGTCCAGGGCCATCTTGTCCACCTCCCACCAGCCTTCCACGTGACTCTGTACCCAGGGTGTGCTGCTCTGATCTCACCCCTGCCATCTGCGGGGAGATGTACTCATTTGCAGATCTACACCAGAGACTGCTTGTTCCCGGGAAACTGCAGAGAAATGGGAAGTTTTCCAGCGGAATAATTATGAAGAGATCTTCCCCAGTCTGCAGAGAGAGTAGCCGCCTATCTCCGGAGCGTCCCCAGGAGATGACGCCTTACCTGCTTCACCCTGAGCCACTGAACTTGCCAGTAGTGACATCAGGCCTGGCGACGTGTGTCATACACCCAAGGATGCA
This sequence comes from Capromys pilorides, assembly GCA_004027915.1. Classification (NCBI taxonomy): domain Eukaryota; kingdom Metazoa; phylum Chordata; class Mammalia; order Rodentia; family Capromyidae; genus Capromys; species Capromys pilorides. Next base: position 11,222 of record PVKN010006665.1, read on the forward strand.
TTTGGGGTCTGAAAGAAACATCCTTACAAGAGTCCAGTGAGGAGACCTAGAAGGAGACATTGCTCAGAGCGGGGTCTGAGAGCGCCACGACGCCCCCAGTGGTAGAGGCAGGAGTGGTGCACGTTGGCAAGCTTGATGGCTTGCCTCCTTGTCATTGTCCCAGACCTCTTAGAGGCCACATGCCCACACCGCAACCCAAAACCCACTTATTCATTGCAGAGTGACAGATCGCAGTTGAACCTGGAAGCCCGTCTGCATAGGTAGCGCTGACGTGACCCGGCCCGCGTGGGAAAGGAGGAGACAGCACAGCTGCTGCGGCACGGAGGCCGCAGGTTCACCACCACTGTCCTAGACTAACTAGTAGGGGCCACTGTCTCCACAGCAAGGGCCCATGGCAGGAGCCTCTGGGAACCTGGAGCAGAGGAGCTGCAAACAGGCAGAATTCCATGACTTTCATCAGGAACATGAACTGCGTGCAGTGACGAGGGCAGTGTAACTGGAGATACCCAGGAAAGGCTAGAGGGAAAGTTTGATCTGGAAGTCCTGCCCTTGGGGTAGACTGCATGCCTGTGGAGACTGGCCGGGGGAGGGCCGAGAGGAGGAGGCCTGATGCGGCCGGAGGCCATGTTTCTGCACAGGGCAAGGAAGGCAAGGCAAGGGGACAGCAAGAGGACTTGGGGTGGACAAGGAGAAGCTTCCTGGAGGGTAACATAGAGGGAGCCAGTGGCCTGGCCGGCAAGAAGACACACGAACACCCTGCTGCTGGTCCAAGTCAAAGCATCAGCCTTGAGGGCAGCTCCCCAGTTAGACTCCAAGCTCCACTCTGTGGCCCTGGGTTGATTCATTCCACTTCGTGTGGTTGGCATCCGCCTTCGCTGCAGGCCTTCTGTGCACACAGCCCTGTCCCAGAGTCTGGCGCTGAGTCTATGGGGATAAGAAGGACATGGAGCGAGATAGCCTGCTCCCCTTTCCCCAGGGGGTTGAGCCAGAGAGGAGGAGCTTCCTCCAACCTATACTCTCCCTCCAGGCAGGGCTGAGCTGGGGACAACTCAGTACTTGTCAGGTCCCTCTGCTGTCTTGGACGAGAGGGAAATCGGAAACCCAGGTGTCTGAATGTTAAGCCTTGTCGCAGTACTTCCCTGTGACTTTGGAGTCATTCGTAGGGAGAGAAATACCAACTCTGAAGCTCTCTCATGGCCTGGGTTGGGAAGGCAAGTCCTAAGTTAGTCTTTATTCAGGCAGCCCCCATATTTTGGGGGAAACACTTCTACAGGTCTTGGCTGAGTGAAGGGTTGGCCAACCCTCATCTGGGTGGACCTGAATCAGCAGTGAATGGCTGCCTTGGGTGTATAGAGATGGCAGTTCTGCTCCCTAGTGTGATTTTTAAATTTATTATTATTTTATTTATTTATGTATGTATGTATTGGATACAGAATCTCACTACTGCAGTTCAGACTCATAGTGCTCCTCCTGTCTCAGTTTCCCCAGCACCGGAGTTATGGGCATGCGCCACTATGCCCAGTTTTGGCGGCTGACTAGGTGTGGGGTCGGCATGACATGCAGTACCAGTACAGGGGCAGGCACTTAGAACACTGAGATGTGTTCCCAGCCCCTGGTGTAATTTTTTAAGAGACAAGATTCTTTTCCCTGGGGCTGGGGAGATAGCTCAGGAGCACAAGTGACTGCCTGGCAAATGCAAGGCCCTGAGTTCAATCCCCGATTCCACAAAAAAAAAAAAAAAAAAAAAAAGATTCTCTCTTCCCTGGGCTGGCGAGATAGCTCAGCAGACTAAACGCCTGCTTAGGCAACTTCAGGGGCTGGAGTTCAGTCCCTGGCACCACATGCCTCGCTGACCCCACCTCTGGACACGCTGAGCCAGCCACTGAGATGGGGCAGGGTGGGTCACACCTGTAGTCCCAGGGCTGGAGGATCTGAAAACAGGAGGATCACTACAAGTCCAAACTGCATAGTGAAAGCCTGCACCAAATACGCAAAAAAAGATAAAAAGATTCTCTGTCCCTTGGTAGAGAACTGTGGACTGTAATGCTCTGAAAACCCTGTGCCCCTGGCAGGATAATACACACCTATGAGGTTATGAGGTTATGAGTATGTGATGTGCTGGTGCCCGGGGCAGTACAGGGGTGCTGAGGCCTCTCCATTTCTTGTTGGGCCCTTGGAACCTTCAGGACCAGACAGGGAGCACTGAGCCCTCTCAGCCAGTTGTGCTGACACCCCTGAATCCTTCCAGGAGGATGACCTCAGCTTGCTTCACATTTGGCTGAGGGCCCAGATTCTCCCAGGTGCTAGGTCCACACCCACATAATCGACCAGGCCAGGCATTCTGACACGAGGGGATTTATTGGGGGCATCGGGCAGGCTGGCTGCCTAGCAGACCAAGACAGCAGCGAACAAAGGTGGGGGGGTGAGCAGGAGACTTTACAGGATCTTTCAGGGAGGGTAAGCACAGACCAGAACAGCCAGGTAACAGCCAGATCACAGGTTTGGAGGAGTGGAACAGCTGACGGGGAGCTAATCTTGGCAGGGCTACCGGGTCTGTGGGGGCCTTTGGATGTTAACAAAGGAGAGTTTCCATGGCTGACTGTCCAGGTCAAAGTCAGGTGGACCTGTTCTGTAGTTTTGGGTTTGGCTCTGCATGGGGCCAAGGAAGAGAGAGTTTGGGGGCAGTGTGTCTGGGAAACCAAGAGGGAGACTAGGCAAGATGCCTGGGAAGCTTTGAATCCTGATCTATTACCAAGTTTCCCTGAGAAAGATGGAGTTTGCTCCGGGATGAGGCCAGCCAGCCCCTCAAGCAGTCATCCTAGAAGAGGGCAAATCTAAGGGCACAGAGTACGGTTCCAAAGCAGAGGGGCTCCAGGTTGCCCTCCCTACCTGCAGGGAGGGCCAGGGCTGCTACTCAAGTTATGAGGAAAAAATAACAAAACAGGCAAGGTGCACACTCCTGTATCCTCAGCTACTCTGGAGGATGTGGCTGGAGGATCTACACGCTCAAGGCCAGAGACAGAAAGAAACTCCAAGGAGGCGGGGTTAGACACTCTGGCTAATTTCCCCCAATGCAGACATTGCCTGTGTGTGTGTGTGTGTGTGTGTGTGTGTGTGTGTGTGTGTTACTGGGGATTGAACTCAGGGCCTTTGTACTAAGCCCCATCTCCAGTATTTTGTGTTTGGCTGTGTTTTACCTTGAGACAGGGTCTTGCTATCCACTAAGTTGCCCAGGCTGATCTTGAACTTGCAATTTTCCTACCTCAGCCTCCCCGAGTGCTGGGATTATAGGCATGCATCACCAAGCAAGGCCAGCTTCCAGTTTTAAGTTCAGTCCTCCAACCTTGCAGGTCCCTCCTGCTATTTCTGTGCCTTCGGAAAACACTGGCCTCTCACCCCTATAACCCATCTGCCAAGGGGTGCTGAGGGGTAGCCCATGTCCCGGCTTGGGACAGAGCCACTGACAAGCAAATAGCCTTCGCCACACACTTCCCTCCCCAGGTGTCTGAGGGTGCAGCTTCATTTCAGAAGAGACCAGTAGCAGAAGGGAGAGCTGTGTGAGCTACAAACAGCTTGAGGGACCCAGGTCACAGCAGTCACAGCCACCAACACTGATACAAGGATAAACTCCCTGTCTCTGGTTCCAAAAGGGAACCAACTTGGGAACTGGCACCTACACTGCGCATGAGAAAGGCACAGATGACAGTCATGAGCTGCTCAGTGACCAGGACTCCTTCAGCGGGTAGGGGCTCAATTCCTACCAAGACTATCTTTAGACAGAAAGGAAGGAGTTGGCTGCTGTAACCAAGATACTGGAGGACCTCAGGCGCGGCCAGATCTAATGGTATCATGCAACCCTCGGCCCCCTACCCTGTCTCAAGGTAAAACACAGCCAAACACAAAATATTGGAGATGGGGCTTAGTACAAAGGCCGTGGGTTCAATCCCCAGTAACACACACACACACACACACACACACACACACACACACACACACATACACACAGAGGCAATGTCTGCCTTTGCCTGACTTCACGCATCCACAGCGATAAGATGTCTCCTATGGCTCCAGGATTACACAATCTTTGAAGCTGTCTTTCTAGAGATAGTCTGTTCCAGAGTCCATGAGGAAACTTCAAAAGGATATGAAGTCGTAGTGTTTCATATAGAGAGATAGAGAGTGTCCCCCAATCCCAGTTAGCAAACCTAGGACCTCGATCTTGGCTTCTGAATGTAACCACTCAAAGGAGCTAAGATAACTTAAGAGAAAATAGGTGGCTGTGAGGCAGACCCTGGGAAAGAACAAACAAACCTAAAATATCTTATGAAGCCAGAAAGCAAGGAAGTCCTTAAAGAAGGACAGGGACATGCCCAAAGGACACAAATGCCACCTTCTGTGGGTAGCAATGGGTCTGTACTAATAGAAATAAGTAAACAAATAAATTGAATGTCCAACAAGAAATACACTACTTACATTGTCTCAAAGTAACTCTGTATTAAAAAACATGTATTAATTAGTAGGAAGATAAGGGTAATGCCACAATGTAGAAGGCTGCCCAGTGTCTCCTTAATCCAGTGACAAAGTGAACACCCTCAGTAATGGGGCAAGTGAAAATTGCACTGCTTGCTAGAAGAAAGACAAGACCACAGCTGCCGTTTGGGGACATTCCTACCAAAGATGCCCTGAAATCTAGGCAAAGATTCTTTTTTTTCTTTCTTTTCTTTCTTTTTTTTTTTTTCCAGTACCAGGGATTGAACTCAGGACCTTGCACTTGCCAGGCAAGTGCTTAAACCACTGAGCTGCATCCCCATACCTGATACCCAGCAATCTAAATCTTATCATAAAGAAATCTTAGACAAACCCCAAGCCAAGAGCCTTCTAAAAAACAAGTGATTGATGATCCTCACAGGGTCAAGGTCAATAGTGAGGAAAAGATGAAGGAACCTGTCCAGACTGAAAGACATAGAGTTATGACAAGTAAGCACAAGGTGTGACTCTGAGCAGATCCTTTTACTATAAAACAGCAGCCCCTCCAACACACCAAAAAAAAAAAAAAAATGTGGGGGGAGGGGGCTGGCCAGATAGTTTATTGGATTAAAGTGCCTGCTTAAAGGACTAGGGTTAGATGCCCAGTGTGCCTTGCCAGCCCCATCCCCAGGGCACACTGAGTAAGAACTGAGACTGGTCATGGGGGCACCTGCCTGTAATCCCAGTGCTTGGGAGGCTGAAAACAAGAGAAGCACTAGAGTCTGATCTGTGTAATCAGACCCTGTACATCTTGTTTGATTTTTTTTTTTCCGGGACTGGGGTTCAAACTCATGACCTTGCACTTGCCAGGCAGGCACTTGTGCCACGGAGCTATCTCCCCAGCCCTGATCCTGTAGACCTTGTACTAAACACATAAAATAAAAATAAATCAGTAAAACAGCAGTCCCCAGCCTTTTGGGCACTGGAGATCAGGTGTTTTTGGTTTTGTTTTTTGTTTTTTGTCGTTTTGAGACAGGGTCTCCCTATGCAGCTCAAGTTGGCCTTCAACTCACTATGTGGCCCAGGCTGGCCGTGAATTTACAGCAATCCTCCTGCCTCAGCATCCGGAGTGCTGGGGTGACGGGCATGTATCACCGTGCCCAGCTCTAGGGGATCCATTGGATAGAAGACATCTTTTCCCAAGAGTGAGGATGGGCGTTGGTTTCGGGGTGATTCACGTGTGTGCAGTTGTGGTGCCCTTTTCTCTATTACATTAGATTACATTAGATTCTCGTGAGGAGCTCTCAGCTTAGATCCGTCACATGCTCAGTTCACGGTGGGGCCCGTGCTATGAATCCAGTGCCACCACTCACGAGGCAGGAGCCCATGGGAGCTGTCTTTCTAGAGACATTTTCTGGTCCAGAGTCCATGAGAACACTTTCAGAGGGCTGTGACTCCACCGAGCTTAATATAGAGAGATAAGGTGTGTCCCCCGATCCCAGTGAGCAAATCTAGGGCCCCAATTTCCTGGGCTGACTATAAATACAGGTGGAGTTTCCCTCCCTTTCCCAACACCTATCTCTTGCTGGGTGACCCAGGGCAAATGGCTGGGCTTGGGGACCTTTGTATAAGGGACATGATGGGCACAGGGAGGGAAACTTGACTGAGACATGAAGATTCGACAATAGTCACGCCCTCCCCTTGCATTCCTGATGTTGATAGTGCTGGAGCAGAACATCTTTGTTTGTAGGACACTCACACTGAGGTATATTATGAGCTAATACTGGCACCAACTAGACATGATATTGTCACATATGGGGGGCAAACTTATTCTGAAATGGTTCAGGGAAATGGTGCTCTTTAAACTAGACTTTCCAGCATCTCAAGAATGGTTGAAAAAGATGTGGTATTTTCATACAATGGAATATTACTCAGCATTAAGGAATGAGAAACTAGAAGACTTCATATGTAAGTGGATGTATCTTGAACATAACTCGTAAGTGAAATGAACCAGACCTACATATGCAAATATCATATAGTCTCCCTTGTGTAAGGACTCAAAAGAAGAAAATAAATAAATAAATAAATTTTTGGGGTGTACCAGGAATCAAACTCAGGACTTTGCATTTTCTGCATCCTCAACCCCTATAAATTTTTTTTTTAGAAGAGTGACTTAAATACAAAATGCACTTGGAAGAGTTAAAAAAATTAAGGTTTATTGAAAGTGTTAATGTTTAATTATTTGACCAATCTTACATACCTATATCTATTAACCTAAACAGATTTGATGATGAAAATATGTAATACAACCGTTGTTAAATTTTTGTTCCTGTTTTGAAATTCTGTACTATGTGTACTATTGCTTGTTACTGTTTTTCTATCTTTGTTTCTGCTATTTTTGCTATACTTTCAACTTTTCTGTAAATCTAAAGTATCTCCAATTTTTTTTACATATCTCTGGAAGGATTCTGATTGCCCCTACTTCTCTAGACCAACTGATGTGCCCAGGGGTTGGAGGGCCTCACTTTGGGTGATGTAGCTCATTCGGAGGCCGGGTACATGGACTAGGTGGGGGCGGGCAGCTGGCGGCCACTCACCAGCACCTGATGGACTAAAAAACCAGTTTTCTAAGGGAGAGGATTTGAGACAGACCAAAAAAGAAAAGTCACAGGTGCCTACTGCATTCACGTTACGCTATTATTAGTAACTCTTAGAAAATGATGTGGTTGCTTCAAAGCACTTAACCTTTGACACTGTCATTCTACTTCTTGGAAATCTATTTCAAGAAAATAATCCCAACACGGAGTAAGGGAAGCTCTATCTTCAAGGAGGTTGATCCCAGCCACGCTGGTGGCTCATACCTGTAACCCAGCATTCAGGAGGCTGGGCTACCTCACAAGTCTGAGGCCAGCCTGGACTTACAGCCTGGACTCTTGTCTAAAAAAAGTAAAGTTGATTCCACTGTTATGTGAGGTAATGGAAAACTGCAAGCCATCTATTAGTCCTAGTGTGGAGGACAGGCTGGGAGCCCTGGCCTGTGGCTGGCTCTACATCCAGCTCCAAGTTTGTGGCGCACAGCCAATGAGTGTCCTAACCGTAGGCCCCCATAATTCCCCTACTCAAGTGAGATTATCTCCGTCTGCCCAATTTGTCCAAGCTACTCAGCTCCTCTAGCATCAGCGGCCGTCTCTTCTCGTCCTTCTCCCTGCTCTCTCTGCCTGGGCCAGGCTCTTCCCCTGTGCCTGGTGTCTCTCTGGGCAGATGGAGTGGGGACAGAGTGCCAGGGATGTGCACCCTCTGCATTCAGGCTGCAGCCTAGCACTTGTGGCTGAGACATGAAAGTCAGCTGCTGTCCTTCTAATCATGATAGTGATAGTGATTATGATGATTATGAAACTCATTGTGTATAAAACACGCTTTGAGGACTTTTCCATTTGAGCCTTATTTGTTCTCTGAAAAGTAGTTGTGCTTTTATCCCCCTTCCCAGATGAGGAAACTGAGGCACCACTCAGCCACCAAGGAGCCCCATGCGCCACACTGTGAACACACACACACACACACACACACACACACACACACACGGAGCTCCCTAAGCCCCTCACTGAAGAGTTCTCCTCAACTCACTCACCTGCTGTCTATATTTCTGGCATCTTTCTGACCCATCTTTTCAACACTATCCAAGGCAAACTGGATGGATAAGGTGATACAGATGTGCAAGGTAGTAGGTTCTGGCCTTGAGGACTAGGCACCTAACAGGGAATAGGGACATGAGAACACAAAGTGGAGTCCAGGAGATGCTGGAGATTGAGGCTTGCACAAAGTACTAGGAGAGATAATGGGGACACTCAGCCTGCCAGGAGCACAGGGAGGCTGACTCTGCCAAGGGCTGAGAGCAGAAGCCACCATGTGGGCAAGGGTGTGGCCCTGAGCAGTGGGTTTGCTGATCCTTTAGTTCTGGGCTTGAGAGGGCTGGTTGAATTGTGAAGGCCCGAGAAAGGTGCACATGTTCTCGCTTTGCTGAAATGGTTTTACACTGCATCTTACGTGCCTTGGGCCTGAACGGCTCTTGTTTCCCAGGAATCTTAGGCTATTTTTGGAACATGTGCATTGGAGCATGTCCCCTACGCATTTTGTTTTGTTTGTTGGTAAGTTCCTCAGGAGGGAAAACCACGACTGTCCAGGGGCCTGATTACTTCACCAGCATGTGGCTTGCAAGGGCTGGACCTGGGGGAAATGGGCTGTGGTGGAAGAGAAAGGGGCAAACAGGATCCTAACTTCCCCATGCATAAGCTGCACAGGCCCGAGAAGCATTCTCAGCCTCTAGGGTCCTCGGCTCCCTCATCTGTAGAATCGAGGACCTCCGCATCCTCTCCAAAGGTCATAGAGCAAAGTGAATGAGTCAGATCACGGATTGTAGCTACAGAGGGCATTCCGGTCTTTTGGGAGACACTGTTGACTCACAATACTGGGAATCTACTTCGTGCCTCTGAGATTTAATATTCTCAGCCTCTACAAGCTGTGGGAGAGAGACACAGTGAAGCTGGGGAGTTAGGATGCCTGCTGGAAGCTGTCCTTGTCCATCTGTGCTACTATAACAAAATACCTGAGACTGAGTAATTTATAAAGAATAGAAATTGATTTTAGAGGCTGGGAAGTCCAAGATCAAGGAATCAACACTTGGTATCTTGTGGGGGCCTCTTTTCTGCACCCTCAGGTGGCAGAAGGGCGATGAGCAGACCTTCACATAATAGTAAGCAGAACAGAAAGCAACTAGCTAGGTCCTTCCAGCAGATTTTTTTTAAAGACAGGGTATAACTATGTAGTTTAGGCTGGGCTTGAACTCATTGTGATCCTCCTGCCTCAGCCTTCTGAGTACTGGGGTTATAGGGCCATGCCCAGTGGCCCTACTTCTAAATACTGTTGCTTGAGGGAATTTGAGTTTCAAAATAAATTGGTGCATAGACATTCAAATCATAGCAGGACCCCAAAGAACCAGCCGGCTCTCACTCATCCCAGATGTCCTTAGGAGTTTTCTCAACCTTTGCTTCTTTTTTTGGTAAACTCATTCTGCTTCGTGTTTGTTTCTCCTGCACCTCTTCCTTTCTTGTCTCTGACCAGGGAAAGCAAAATTCAGCTTTGGCAAAGAGGAAGGAGAAAGCTGGATAAAAATACAAATGGGCAATTGGTGTTTTAAATGATGTTGCTCTTCTCAATGGAGAGGTTTGTTTCTTTGTCATCATCACCATTTCATCTTCTCAGCCTATTCAGAGGCCATTAGCATCAGGTGAATAATTAGTCCCAGGAGACAGAGGGTTAACACCTGCATAACTTACAAAGAAGAATTTATGAATGAGACTGAATTTAAAGGCTGACTGTAAAAATGGATGTCTGTATGGTGCAATAATGAACACTTACTCCTACCACAGACTAGATACACACACACACACACACACACACACACACACACACACACATTCAAGATGTATCATAGACCTACATATAAAAAATAAAAGCATAAAATTTATAGAACAAAATATAGAGAATATCTCTGGACTTTGATGGTCAAAGATTTCTTTAGGCAGGACACTTAAGTATTACCCATAAAAATTGGATGAAATCATCTTCATCAAAACTGAAAATACCTAGAGACTACTCACTCAGGGTCCCCTGCTGTCTCTTTCTTGGACAGGAGCTTTCTTTCCCCCAATAAATATATTCTGCTAAAAAAAAAAAAAAAAGCCCTGAAAACACCAAAAGACACAACTAGGAAGTAAACAGACACATGCCTTTTTACTCAAGGCAAAGAGAAAATTATTCACAAGAGATACATCGGACAAAAGTATTCATTTCTGGGCTGAGGATGTAGCTCAGCGGCACAGCACCTGCCTGGCAAGCATGAGGTCCTGAGTTTGATCCCTAGTATCAAAATAAAAAAGGTATTCATCTTCATATCATATAAAGAACTCCTAAAGACCTATAATATAAAGATAAATGATCCACATTTTTAAAAATGAACCAGAGACATTTTTTCAAAAGAAGGCACAGGAATGGCCAATAAACAGATGAAAAGATACTTCACATATTTAGGCATGAGAGAAAGGAAAAGCGAAGCCACCATGAGTCACAACTTCATATTCTTGAGCTTGGCTAAAAATGGAAAGATTGATGGCTCTAAGTATTGGTGATGTCTGTGAGGATATGGGTGAATCTTCTAAATGTTTGCTGCTGAATAAAAGTAATGTTACGTGAGAATACGCCTCATATGATTCTTCTATTTATACAAATTCAAGAACAAGAAAATTATCTCCAGTGATATAAATCAGAACAGCAGTTGCCTCTGGGGAGCAGGCTGTCCTCTGGAAAAGGACACCAGGAACTTTCTGAGCTGACAGAAATAGTCTATGCCTTGATTTCAGTGGCGATTACATTGGATGGCACTTGAAAAAGCTATAAGATTTTATTCTATGTGAAATATACTTCTATTTAAAAATATATGCATTGAGCCAGTGAGATGGTTCAGCAGTCTGAAGCACCTGCTTAGGCAAGCTTATGCAACCGCAGGGACCTTAGTTCGATCCCCGGCCCCACATGCTGCGCCAGCCCCACCCCCAGGGCAGGCTGAACCGGCTATAATATAAATAAATAAATAAATAAATAAATAAATAAATAAAGTTTAAAAAAATATTTTAAACTATCAGATTCTGACAGACACGTGAATGGAGACAGGCATCTATTACAGTGCCTAAACATTTGCAGGGTATTTGTTTATTTATTTATTTATTTAATATATTTGGTACAGAATCTCAGCTCGGACTCCTAGTGATCCTCCGGTTTTCAGCCTCCCCAGTGCTGGAATTACAGGGATGTGCCACCATGCCTAGACTCGGTGGCCAGCTCAGTGCACACAAGGGCATGGCCGGCGTAGTGTACGGTGCCAGGGATCAAACTCCAGTCCCTGAGCTTGTCTATGCAGGCACTTAGTCTTCTGAGCTACCTCGCTGGCCCTTGCAGGACATTTCTACATCGATGGCCTCAGTGTCTACATCCTCACCTCGGGCTCGGCTGCCCTGAATTCCGACTGTTTTCCCCTGGGTCCCTCTGTGGCAGCCCCACAACCCCTCGTCATTCCTCAGACGAACTACACACATGCCCCTCTCAAGGCTGTCTCAGAGCAGCTCTCTCCTCCTGGAATTCTCCTTTCCCCGAGGCTGGCTTGCTCCTCCACTACCCTGTCACAGAACAGCACCCTCTTCTCTTTTCCCCTCGACTGTTTTTTTCAATCCTGAGGATCAAACCCAGGCCTCACACATGTTAGGCAAGCTCTCCACTGCTGAATCACATCTCTCGTTTGTTGTTCTTCATTATCCTCCCTTCACACTCACCCTGACATCATACACATTCATTTGCTTATTACCTTTCTTTCTCTCTCTTTTCCAAAAAAAATTTTTGAGACAAGGTCTCACTATGTAGGGGAAGCTGGTCTTGAACTCACAGCACTCCTCCTGCCTCAGCCTCCCAAGTGCTGGGATCACTGGTGTGAGCCACCACACCCAGCCCTGTCTCTCTTTCTCTCTAGAGTGTCAGCTCCCCAAGTATAGGGGCTGTGTCTATTTTGTTCACTACTGTATCCTAAGTCCCTAGAACATGGTGTTCAACAGTCACTGGTTGAATATTTGTTTTCAGTGTGCTTTCGGGACAACTGTGGGAAACTTGGGGAAAGCTTTAAAGCTGCAAAGTTTAGAAGGAGCAATGAGTGCGGATAGTGAGCTTGGCACACAGCCAATAGTCCGTAGATGTCAGCTCTTTTTCTCCCCTAAACTCTTCTCCAGGCTCCTCCTGTGTGAGGACAGATTTATTGTCTTCCTTTGTTTTAAAGGTTGATGGATTAGGGGCTGGGGAGATAGCTCCGTGGCACAAGTGCCTACCTGGCAAGTGCAAGGTCCTGAGTTTGAACCCCGGTTCCGCAAAAAAAAAATAAATAAATAAAAATAAAAAGATTGATTGATTGATTGATTGATTTGGTACAGGGTCTGGCTATGCAGCTTGGACTCATAGTGATCCTCCTCTCTCAGACTCCCCAGAATGAGATTACAGGCATGTACCATCACACCCAGTTTCGATGGCCAGCTCAGCACAGATGCCAACACAGCATGTGATACCGAGATCAAACCCTGGTCCTTGAACTTGCCAGGCAGATGCTCAGACTGCTGATAATCTGCCCAGTCCCTTCTTCTTCTTCTTCTTTTTTTTTTTTTTAATTGGGGCAATAACGTTATGAGTGTGTCAGTAACTTCCTCGAAGCTACACTACAAATGATTAATCTCAGGCTTGAGCCTGGGCCGTTGGAACCCACGTGGCCCTGAAGGAAGACAGTAGCCATGAGTGAAAAGGTCAGAAGGTAGAGCTGCTAGCACAGGGACTAATTTCCTGACACAGCTGGGTAGACTCTGCCCTCCCTCAATGTTACACTGGAGACTGAAGGGAGCATCCGGGTAACTCTAGTCACCTTGTCGAGGAGGAAGCAAGTAGATGTCATGAAGGGGTCAAGGTTGTTTGCTGCTTGGACACATGATTTTCTTTTTTAAAAATTATTTATTTATTTGGTACAGGGTCTCACAATGCAGCTTGGACTCATAGTGATCCCCTGTCTCAGCCTCCCCAGCGCTGGGCTTACAGGCGTGCACCACCGCACCTGATTTCAAAGGCCAGCATGGTAGCACAGGTACCAGGGATGAAACCCGGTTCCTTGGGATCAAACTCAGATCTCTGAGCTTGCCAGGCAGGCACTTAGACCCCTGAGCTATCTCCCCAACCCCTACACTTCTTGCTTTGCCTGCAAACTCACCTTCCCAGTTATGCCTGATCTCAGCTGCCGTCATCTGAATTTTCCCATCCAGGTTAACTACATGTTTGGCAGGATTCACATGTTGGGGTGATGGGAGGAAGGAGCAGGAAGGAGCTCGCTTGGCACCTACTAGAAAGCCCAGCAGGCAAATTGCAAATCACCAGGCACGGGATGCACAGAGGTCAGCGGCACTAACGCTGGACACATATAGTGTTTGCCGTGGCTGGCATCACATCCCACTGGCCTCTCCCCCAAGCCACAGCCCTGACTCCCCCTCCTCCTCCCCAGACTCAGCCACACCCGCACCTACTGTGCTGCAGTTCTTCTCCCAGGTCACAGTGTCCCTGCACCTCATCTGGCCTCCTGTTCCCAATGCAAACCCAAAGAGAGCCCCAACATCTAAGCATGGAAACCCCAAAGTGCAGGAGGATATGGCACACAGGTACAGATTGGGCATCTTCTACATCAACACTGCTCATTTTTAGGGAAGTCATGAACACCTTCAGGGAATCTGATAAAAACTGTGTGGGACACTTTTGCCAAGGGAAATACATCCATGGAAAAACTCTGGAGGCTCATGAGGCCGGGGAGGCCATCCGCAGGCACTCAGTGAAGCGTATCTGTGCTCAGGCTTCTGAGCATCCTATTTTTCACAGCCTTTGTTATTCTTTAAAACCTTCTAATGATCTGATGTGTTCCAACCTTAGCACAATGGGGGTGTTTACCCCCTTAATTATAGAGGTGCTGTGTTGGAGAAGGCAGATCTAGTGGTAAATGAAGCGGAGGACTGCTAGGGAGAATGACGAAGAAGAGAATAGTTCAAGGCTTGTGTTTTGTCAGAAGGAGAAGGAACACAACGTCCTCACGCTCACAGCTTATTCTAAACTTAGCCAGCTCCTGTGGTTCCAAAGTTGGCAAATGAGCTCCCGCCGTCCTAATAAACCCGCTGCGGGGCAGTGACTCACTCTCCCAGACAGCAGCTATGTGCGGGATGTGGCTGCTTCTATCCAGCCCATCCAGGGACTACGTGGTCTGAGACCCTTGACGCTGCACGGGCACAGGGGACCAGGTAAGGACAGCCTGGTGTCAGCTGAAGAACCGAAGAAGCTTGTGAGGGACACAGCCCAACTTCTCATCACACAGAGGAGGAGGTGAAGGCTCAGGAAATAAAGCAAGAACCTGGTGAGGTCCCAACGTGGGGCGTGGCAGTTGTGGGCCATCAGGGCATGGAACAGAAGAGAGAAGGGGGCCACGTGGGAGTGCGAGCCCACTCAAGGATGGTGGCATTCCCAGATAGCAAGGGGTTTGTATCTTCAGGTTTTTAGATGGGGGGACATTAGTAGAGGTGTCTCCTAGAAAGAGAGACAGGAATACCTCTGTCTCTGCTTGCTTCTGCTGTGACCAGGCTGCCCTGGTCCATTCACAGTGCTGTGCTCATGGACCAGGTAAGTGGCCTTGGGGCTTATCAATAGGTATGGCACAGAGACGAGCAGGCCCTGCCCACCGTGTCAGATGCCCTCTGTAGAGGCAGCACCAGGCTAAGGGAGCACCAGCCACAACAGGGCGGGGAGGGGCATCCTGGGCCAGGTGAGCACCAGTGCTCTTTACAGAAGTCAGGAAAAGAGCTCATCAGGGCTGCATGCATAAGTGGCAGTTCAGTCCCTTGAGCAGCCCAGGGACTCACACAGCTGCGGGTCTCAGAGGAGGTGGGAGCAGGCCAGATGCCCAGGCCAGGGAGATGGGGCCTGCTGGGAAGCTGGGGCTGGAATGGTGCAGACATGGCCCGGAGAAAGGCAGGAGTGGGCAAGCTCACCCCGAGTGACAAGGGACTCCTGCTCCTGAGGAAGTCCAAGGGCCAGGTGAAGTAGTGAGTGTGAAGCAGAAGCCCCTAGGGGAGAACTAAGGCTCACAGAACTAAAGATAAGGAAGGACGTGCTGGCATCACAAGCACCCCACAGCGAAAGGGGGATGCAGAGTTCCTTGGCTGTGGAGGGCTTCAAGCAGATTCCTTGGCTGGAGGAGTGGAGAATTCCGACGCAAATCCCTTCCAACGTTGTCATTCTTCAGCTTGGATTCTTCCAGAAGTCTTACAGAGTAGAGGGAAAAGGGCGAAAGTCACTCCTGATCTTACAGAGTGGGAAACAGAAGCCCAGAAAGACCAAACTCTGCACCCACGGTCACCAGACAAGCAGCAGGATTGGGAACAAAGCTGCGTCTGCTCCTCCCCAGGCTCCAGACTTTCCCATCTGTCTCCCAACTGGTGTTCCAGCCTATGCTATTTTTGACCATCTCCCTTGGCCAGGACAAAGGGGGCCTAGAGGGTGGGCCAGCACCCATGCTGGGTCCCAGGTGGGGCTGGAAATGAGTCCCACAGGACCTGTCCTCACTGCCTGGGTCTGCAGAGCTCAGCTCACTCACCTGCTACCTGTCTGCTGAACGCATAGGTCAGTGAGGCTAAGACCAGGCCACATATCCACCCCTGCTGTCACTGCACCTGCCACGAAACATCACCGCGCAGGGCTCTCACCTTGACCCTGGCTCTCTTGGTGACGGACATCATCTGGACCTCACTGGGGAGAGTCCTTCAAGGTCCACCAAGAATCTTGGGCTTCAGCCCAGCAGGGGAACCCAACTGCCCCCCACCTTAGACCTTTGGTTCCCAAGCTTTTCCCTGGATTGGTGGATGGGAGCAGCTCTACTTAGACAGAACTCACGAAGCATACAATTCCCAAATATAAGCTCTATGGTCAGGTGGTTTATAGCACGCTCACAGAGTTCTGCCATCGCTGTCACCATCAACTTGTTCCAGTCAGGGTTTTACTAGAGGAACAGATATAACACAAAATGTGCCAGTCCCAGAGTCAGATGGGGCAGTGTGCAGACGCTCTCAGCGTACCAAATTCTGTTTTAGTTACTATTTTGTTGTTGCTGGGACAAATACCCGACACACAAGCTTGGGGGAGGAAAGGTTTATTTAGCTCACAGTTCCTGGAGGTTTCAAGACGCTGCCCCGGCTTATAGGGACTGGAGGAGGGGCTGGAGCGCTGCTGTGTCCAGGATGATCTGCTCCATACCTCCGAGCCAAAGCGCCACCTGCAAGGGGGGCGGGGAATCCTCTGACAGTGCATGCTGGCAGTTTAAAGGTTCCCTCCTCTCTTGGCCCCGCCCCCTCAAACCACACCCCTCGAGCCTCCATCTTGACAGCCCCATGATTTACATAAGGCTTTGGGGGGACAACTAGATATAAACCACAACACAGCTCGAGGATATTTTCATTACAGAAGGAACCTGGTGTCCTTTAGCTATCCCGGCACACATCAGCCCGAGGCGAGCACTCTTAATACTTTCTCCCTCGGTACTTGTTCTTATTCCGAGGCATTTCATATAAACACAAACATATACCAGTGGTGCCTCGATTCACAAACTTCTTTCCTTGATGCTGACTGCAAACTGAATTTGATGAGAACCAAATCAAATTCAATGGTTAGGTTCATGTTATCATAATAGGAA